>OX388309.1:29135156-29297082 GCA_947579605.1 Athripsodes cinereus
TTAACTATTATAACTGTCAGAATCATGAGTGAAATTTTCATAACACCAAGTCATGATATCATACTCATAGGGGAAACGAGAAAAGTTTTGTTTGGGGAATGTTATGCCTTGTTCAGACCGCCACTCGGTAAGTAGGTACTTATTACTAACATAATAAAATGCCTAAAGCTCACATCACACTCTGAAATTTATATTAAATACATACCAGACACATATAAACCATATTATATTACATCAATTATTTTTTGCAAATTTTCTCATGTTACTTAAAGATTGCTTAAAAATTTTACCAAAAAAATATATTTTATTGATTCTATATGGATCATACAGTTATAATAACAAATAGGCATAACATTTTTTTACAGATATATCAGGGTTTTGTTATAAACCCAAATACAATCTTATACAAAAATTAAATACAAAAATAAGCAACACAATCAAATTCCCTTTCTTACTAACTAATAAACATACATTTGATGAGATACTTTATATAATAAAAAATGAAAAAAAAAATGCTAAAACATAAATTTAAAAAAAATACATCTTAAATTTAGCGATGAGGTATTGCCATTTATCCTGAATGTCTTTAATTTTTGTTGGAATAGAGAGGACAGTTTGCATTTTATTACATGCGACTGGTCTGCTGGCTACTCCATTTTTGAGATATGCCGTAATGGAATTGTAGTAGTAGTAATAATGATACCAGAAAAGTATAGAATCAAAGCCAATAACTCTATTTCCCATACACATAAATGTCATTTTCTTGCAAACTTGCATAACTCTTAGTTCCTTAGTTTAAATAAATTGCGAAATTACTTCTGATAAATTGTTTGATAAAATTAATATGACAATAGATAAATAATGACATGAGACTAGCGACAATATTTTATAATCAAAATATTATATACAATCATCATCATCATCATCGCCCTCAACGCTCCTCTCGGGAGCACAGGGCAGAAACCAGCCTCCTCCATTCAGAGCGTCTCTGTGCCAATTGCGTCACCTCTTTCCACGACATTCCTTGCGCTCTGATATCGTTGTCATAGGAACGGTGTATTGTGAAAGAGGGACGCCCGGGCCTACGGAACCCCTGCGGACGGAAGAACAGTGCTCTTTTTGGCCAACTATCATTGGGCATTCTCAAAACATGTCCCAGCCAGGACCATCGTCTCTCTTGTATTACGGAGATTACAGGTCTCTGCTGGGTGCGCCGGCGCACAGCATCATTTGTAACATTATATACAAGCATGGAACATAATAATATACACTTCTTTGAAAACGGTTTTTATTTCTATTTGTAAAATGAAGGTAATATATTTGATCGCCGACGAGTTGGATATTATTTATATTTTTGTCCGTGATGAATATCTCTAGGTTGGAACATAAAGGTTTAAAGTAACAAGACCGAACTTAGCAGAATACTTTAAAATATTTCCACCGCGAGAGTGTTAAGCTTTTCGCGAACGTACATCGTATATAAAGTGTTACGTATTGTAAAAGTTCACACGTGTATTAAGTAGGTATACGATAAAACCCCTTGAGAGATGGAAAATGTTCATCGAAATAAAAATCCTCATCGTACTGCTTTATTTACCGAAACAGATTTTTTATATAACCAAAACTGAAAGATACTCGTACAACACAAATTTTAACAACTTTTTAAAGGAGTTTTAGAATATTGTTTTATATTCCCTAAGAACAAATATAAACCTAATAATTCAAAAGTCTGTACGTTCACAGCGTGAAAATTCATACTGACGATATTTTAATTGGTTAAAAAATTACACAGTTAATTTTTATCTTAAATTTATTTGAAACCTCGAGTAGGTGCTTTCGTCTATATAGATATCGATTGACATTTTCAAGAGATCTGAACGAGAAAAAAAACAAAAGATTAGTATGTCTAATTCTGAGAAATATATTAACTGTGTTTTGTAATAAAAAAGATAAAACATCAAAAATATAAACATCTTTAACATGATGGTGCTATCTCGAAGGATATATAAAAATATGTAAGTTCTCGCTTTTACATAAAACACTTGTATATTACAACACCTAGACATAATAATATTTTCATACAAGCAGTTTATAATATTTCCTTATTAGGTGTCTAGCACTCGTAATAACAATCAGGTTATGCCTGGCTTAATGACCTGTGACTAATAAAGATAGATTAGAGTAATACTGACTTTCTGTCAGGCAAAAAAAAATCTTTGAAAATTGTTTTTAATACGTTCAGCAGGGTTACTCTTGACAAAATCTAAACACGATCTTAATCTTAAATATACGACGCGCGAAGTGACTATTGGCAAAAAATACGCGCATACCGATCGCGCGGTAGCGGTAGCGCAGTGTTTTTTACCATAGTCCCTTCGTGCGTCGTATGATCAAGATCAAGACTAGATTAAGATCGTATTTAGATTGTGTCAAGAGTAACCCTGCTGACCATCGAACAACATCTGATATTTGAAAAATAAGTAAAAAAATACACTGTGGAACAAAATAATATCAATTCATGAAAATTTCAAGTGATTAAATGCATAATTATGAATATTTGGAGTCAAAAAACTTTTTTGACTCCAAACATTCGTAATTATGTATGTTTAGAAACTACCACAACGTTACCGCCAAATCATTAAATAATATGATTAAATGCATTATAAAATAGTTATTACCATCACAATATTTCACATATGTGGAGCAACCAGCAGATGAAGTACAATTCATAAACATCTGAGTTGTTCTTTTTGTGTCAATTAAGATTTAGACGTCCAGGATAGGTGTTTAAACTCACTGCTTAGTTGAAGATGATAAAATATGTTACTCGAAAACTTATAGAAAAAGTAGGAGGCCTGTTCTTTACCGGGGACTCCACGAGGTTAACTGAAAGAATATTATATTATAAGTAGAGTTTTTTTTTAATCAGGTATAACTTAATTAATAGTTAGTAAGCCGGGTATAAATAGTAATTTTTTGTGAGTACAAGTGTAGATATATTATTATATACCAACCTTTAAAGATACCTTCTCATACATGCCTGTACTATGAAGTATTAAGTAGACTGATCAAAAGCTGCTGAGTAATATAACCTACATTATAATTATATAATATGAGATTTCATAAAAAGCTTTCGCGTAAATGTTACAATAGTTTATAAATGTGTAGCCTTTACGCGAGGAAAATTGTAATAGAAAATATCATGTGGAATTGTCTATGATTCATTGTGAAAGTTCATTTTTATTTTTTAGTTTATATTTATGGTTGATGTGAGTCTTTCTGTAGCAATTTTTAAAACGATTTTTTTTTTAATTATGTTCCTTTAGTGCATGTTTATTTATTTTGCTTATATAACCTCTTATGCAAACAATTAGTGACAAATAAGTTGATATTTTACATGAATAATTGCATCCTTCAAGCACGCTCCAGAAGAATAAAAATAATGATCTTTTTATTAACAAAGATATTTCTGACAATATGAATGCGTTCTCAAATTATGAAGTTTGTTTGCCTAAATGTAATGTAAACAATTTACTCTTCTGGTGTTTAGGTGGTAGAATTCCGTAATGAAATTAATTACCAAATGTTTTTTTCTACTTTATTGTTTTCTACTGAGAGAGACGTCTTTCGTTTAATAAAGATATTGTCTAAGTCAACTAGATTGATAATGTTCAATAATAAGACAAAAGACATCTCTTGCAAATAAAAAAGCAAAATAGTAGAATAACATTTGATTTTTAATTTCATTCGCAATGCAAACAGGTTAGAATATTTTTCAAATACCATTCAAATATTTTGGAATAGATGTCAATGACTGCTACTTTTTGATTGAGGCTAAGTTCAAAGCTTTTTTAAAAAATATGAAGATTAGTTTTTTCCCCTGCATTTTCGTGAAAAATATCGAACCATTAAAATGTGTTTTAGTTAATAATAGATATATTTTGTTCAAAAAAAAAAACAGTTGAAATTCATAATTCTGATAATTTGTAATCTTTTAAAAGCCTTAAAAGCTTTTTGTAAAAACTTTTAAGCTATATTATTTTTATAAATACAAAATAATATTCTTTGAAAAAGAGTTTTAGCTTGCAAAAATAACATTTTAGTTTGTTTTGATGTTGTAGAGCAAAGAATCATAATACTTTTTTTACATACATATATTCTCATGAAAAAAGTTCTATTCATAGAACCTTATTTCACAACCTTTCATTAACCAGTATCCTATTTTCGTTGTTTTTCCACAACTAGCTTTCTTTCTGAGGCTTTTTGTTGAAAATATTCTCGATTCCCTACTCTTAAAGATATTCACAAATAGATGTTTATATTCTATCATTTATTAATAAATTGCAACCAACAAATTATCCAAAAAGACAATTACATAAAAGAAGAATTACGGGTCTAGATACCGAGAAAATTTTCAAATATTGCACAATACAGATTGCATTGTGATCAATTTTATTATTTAGTTAATGTATTACATGGACTTTACAATTCATTTCTTTGTTTAAACACGCTCAGTAGGCCTAGTCAAAACACATTTAAGCGTTACGTTTTCGTTCAAACAAGAATAGGTTGCGAGAACGCGTCAATTTTCGGAGCTACTTGTGTATTTTAGCTACAAAAATTAACGCATTCTCGCAACGCCGCCGCCGTCCGCGTTTGAACGAAAACGAAACGAAAACGTAACGCTTAAATGTGTTTTGACTAGGCCCATAGTTATTTTTTGTAACTACTCAAAACTGAGAACCAAGATAAAAAGAGTTTACAGCAAATTCAACTCTATGTGTTCTCTAATAACTATCTTCTCCCTGACGGTTTAATAACATTTAGACTGTTTTTGGCACAAATCATCCTTGTAGGATGATATATAATGATTTCATTTTTGTATATAGAGAACCCTTAAATAGAGGCTTCGGAATTAAAAAGATAAAGTAACGGTGGTTTGAACACGTTGAACGAATGAGCGAGGAAAGAATGACAGAGAGGATATACTTGATTGAAAGTAGGGGTGTGAGGAAACGCAGACGTCTGAGAACCACGTGGTTTAATCACGAGGATCAAATTCTCAAGGACGGATGTGTGCTGAGTAAGAGAAACCGACGTGCGTAGGAAAATGAGAAATTGTATGAATGTAAAAGAAGCGAAAGAAGTATGTAAAGCTAATATATATTTCGTTCTCTTCTCTCTACCTACCCTACTTGGGACACGGCGTGAGGACTTTGTATAGTACAGTAATTAAAAAAAGGAACGAGTTGGCTCCTAAAACAGATAATCCCTACAGCCACTGGCTAAAATTGGACATAATTAATTCAAGAATGTGAAAAATGGGAAAATACAAACTGTGGAAGAGGCCTACATTCATCAGGCAAGAATGGCTCAAAAGGATACAGGTTTTTCACCATTTTTTTTCCAGATAGATAGATGAGCACCACACACAAAATAACAAATATTATAACGAGACTTTGTCTGGAGGTTGTACAAAAATAATAACAGAAAAATGTTTGCAAGTTTTTTGTACGCAGTTTTTTTGTATTTTTTGTTTTCTTCATGGTACTTTGCTGCTAATCATTATTTTCGCTATCTGCGGAACATTCGTGCAAGAGAAAAAAAACAACTTAATTTTCTCTTATTACGAGTATTTCACTTATTCTCTGTATATTTTTTTATGTTGAACACTTTTAGGGGTTGGATAAAATTACGTACTTTTTATAATGAACTCGCTTTTTATAGAATAATATTATAATAAAAGAAGTTATAATTTTAAAGAATAATTATATAATTTTCAACTTTCATACATAAAAGTAATATATATTTCTTGTATTTTATTACAATATATAAATTTGTTTTAAATCCTTTTTTCAATTGTTTTATTCATTCATTAATATTATCATGTAATTTCCCGCAAGTGGGGTAGCCAGCGGACAAACTATATTTAATAAACATGCAAGTCTTTGTTTTTGTGCCCATAAACTAAAAGGTTGGTGCACTCTGCTATCTTAGTGCCAACACTTATGTATGCAAGTGAGACGTGGACATGGTTAAAGAAGGATGAAAGTGGCATAAATGCAGTGGAAATGAGATCGTTGAGAAGGATGTGTGGTAAAAGTCTGAGAGATCGTGTGCGTAACATTGATATACGAAAGGAATGTGGAATGAAAGTTGGTGTAATAACAAGGATGAATAAAAATAAGTTAAGATGGTTTGGGCACGTGGAAAGAATGAATGAGGACAGAATGACTAAGAAGATATATTTGTCTGAGAGGAATGGTGCTCGGAGACGTGGACGTCCGAGGATTAAATGGCAAGATCATTTAAATCAAATCCTACAGGACGGTCACGTGTTGAGCACATTGAACAGGAGAGCATGCATGAGGAATTGTATGACAGTGACGGAAGCGAAAGATGTATGCAAGGATAGAAGGAAGTGGCGCTCGATCCTTTCTGCCTACCCCGCGAGGGAAGCGGCGTGATGGTATGTATGTATGTATGTATGTAACATTAAGATATTCAGGATGGGTGGCAATCCTCATCGCTGGAATGAAGATGTTAAATGTCTTGAACATGACGTTATAAGAATATCTGTCTTTTACGGAACACTCGAAACCAAATAGAAAAGTGTGGGAAATCAACTTTTAGCGGGGACTCCATGGGACATGTTTTTATATGTTTTATATTCCCAGTAAGAAAGGTTGTTCAAATATTTAATAGTCTGGCTAGAGATATTGATATCTTTTACATGACATATTCGGAATTAATAAAGAAAATTGAAAGTATAAGTTATCTTCTCGGATCGCATTGGTCTTCAAAAAAAAAAGCTTTAAGAGTCGTTTGATTCTCAGTATTAATTAATAATAATATTCCAATATTTTTATTGGTGTTTTCAAATTTTATTCCTGTTTTACTGTAAATTTTATTGATTAATTAAATATCACCTTCTATATACGAGTATAACTTTTATTATATATACCTATTTATATAATTAATTTTAACCGTGCTTTTATCTGATAACTTGAATAATTAATGTATTGGTGATTTGTATCCAATACTGTAATGGCTTAAACATGTAAATGCTTACAACGTTAATGTACATTAAATAAATAATTAAAAAAATTAATTGTAGGTACTCGTCTTTATTGCTACGAATATAATCACATTGTTTAAAATTAAAACAACTGTGTTAAAAACAACAAGCAGCATATTTATAACATAAGCACAACATAAATAAAAATTGAGATAAAAAAAGTGCTCACAAGAAAATCAGCTACTGCTTGCGCCGTCCCCCCGAAAAAAATGATTATATGAAGAACAAAAAAGATGTTCCAAGATTTTTGATAAATCATTCTTTAAATCTATTAAATATCTTTGCTTTTAATTAACGCAATGATGTAAAAAAAAACTCTTCAGAAATTTAATGGTAAGTATTCGAGTTTTTCAATCTCTGCTTTAGAGTTTGAAATTCAAAGTTCACTGTACAAAAAGCTAGCGACCATCCCTTAATAATGACAAATGTAAATGAAATCCTGTTCAAGGAATCGTCTTTATTGTCCACTTATACTTTCCAGAAGGATAAAAGTTAATGGAAAATAATGGTATTGTCCTTTCTGGTGTGAAGAGATGTTAGCACGATCAATTTCAAGGGTTTTCCAGAGTTTTATTTCACTCCTATAAACATTCAAAGACCTTTCTCTTCTTGATTTAACCTTAAATTGAGATAATTATATTGGTGCTAAAGTTTGTGATGTTTTGCGTAATCTTATTTCAAGCACATGAGTATATAATACTTATGTTTTTGTATTTTTATTAAGTTTTTATTTATTTTATTAAATCGCTATGATATATTTTGCTTTATTTTTGCAAATACACCAACAATCTTGAAACTACTGCTACTACTACTACTACTGCTATACCATCACGGCATATCCCACAAGTGGGGTAGCCAGCAGATCAGCTGCATGTAAGAAACATGCAAACTGTCCTCTTCGTGCCAATATAAAATCAAGACATTCAGGATGGGTGGCAAACCTCATCGCTGAATTTAAGATGTAAAATGTCTTAATTTTTTCGAACACCTGCCTTTTACAGGACACTCGAAAACTTACGCAGAAGAGTGGGAGACCAATTCTTTACCGGGTGCTCCACGGGATCTTGATCTTGAAACTAGACTTGTCTTAAATAGCTAGAAATGGTGTAGGTAATGATTATAATAATTTAACTTCGCGTTAGATTTGTATGACGATGCGAGTAGAAGCGTTCGAAAGCTGGCTCAAAAATGAATAAAGTCACAACTGGAATTACTAAATATTTTATTTTTTGATAGGCAAAAAGTCATTGTACATTTTAAAAAAAAAAAAAATTGTATTCGCGTGTAGTAGTATTTATTTAATATTATTATCATAATTCTTCCTGTTTGACTTCCCAAAACAGAAGTGCTGAGAAGTATTTCAAGAAAACAACATATTGATAAGCTAATAAACTCGTTACCAAGAACGAATAGAACCTACCATGAGCGTACTCAGACGAGGGGCAAACTGGGAAATATACCCCCTCAATTTCTTTGAAAATGGTAGAAAAGTAGACAATTAATTACACTACATTGAAGGACCCACCAACCACCCGGATAGCGCAGAAGTCTGAGGACTTCCATTTATCCGAAATTCTACACTTAACAAATCTTGTCCACACCGGAGGCGCCATAGTGGGCAGCCTGAAGGGCTGGCCGGCCAAACCACCAAACCGCCAAAATCTCCGTGTGAAATCTTTTGACTAAACTCCTTCGATGTACCTCTATACGAGAGAAGCAAATAATATATTATAAGAAACAAAATAAAATAAAAGTATACAAAAACATTCTTAACCAATTTTACAAACCATACAATAACAATTAAGCAGAAAAATAAAATAAGAAAAACAAATTTATATACATATTTGAGCACAATTAATAACACTATAGATAATTGGCATAGAAGTGGGAACCTATATACTCTCCTAAAAGTCAGGCTAAATATAAGTTTTCTTCTTCTTTTCGTGTCGGCCAGCAAATGATAAAAATAACAAAACATTAAAATCAATATTCTCATTCCCTCCCAGAAAGCCACGACCTTGCAGCTTGCAGCTTCCCCCAGGTGAGTTCGCTCCACGAATTCCACTCCACAGTCACACGCCATGCTCTCAGCCAAACCCCATCTCTGAAGTTTATTTCTTCTTAACATAAGTGATACTAATTTTTTTTTATTTTTTTTTAAAAAAGTTATATCTGGGTTTTTGTTATAAACCCAAATATAACCTTATACACCTTTCACAGTAAGCTAAAAGCTTGTGTCGTGAAAGGGGAGTTTGCCTGGGATCGAACCCCGGACCCCTTGTTCACAAGGCCGAGACTCTACCTCCAGGCTACCGACGAACTCAAATTGTTTAATAAAAATGAGAAAATAAAAAAAAAAAATCTTTTTCTTAAATGAAAGTTTATCGATAGCGAGATAGAAGTTTTCTACAAATATAAGAAATTGTGAATATTGAATCTTAGAAAAAGTATCTACACAGTTAACGTTCCCAAAAAACTGCAGTTCTGTCTCCTTCTTCCCCCTCCCCCTCTTCAAGATGAAAAATCCTGGGTACGCCTTTTGCACCGAATGACGTAAATGAGAAAGCGTGAGAAGAATAAAATTTCGAGCTTTTAAGAGGAGACATCTCTTTGATGAAATGAGAAAGTTGTGAAACATAATATTCTTATTATTAGGTATTTTTTCTATTATTTCACTAAAAACGTTTTGTAGGGAGCTTCATTTTATTTCATTTTACTTAACGAAAAGTTTTTTTTGTTTTTTAATTCACCTACTCAACACTATGAAGGTCGCTGATATTGTTTGTTTTTTATTTATTATCTGTTTTATTGTATTATTTTTTTAATTTTATTAAATTTTTCCATTAATATTTTATTTTAATACATTTTTATATTTTTTATTATTCAATGTGGCTTGAATTTTGTTAAAATTTAATACCAATCTCCAAATAAAGTGGAAATTTGATATTTATCTACGAATATTCTAATGGATTTGGAAAACAATACTTGTAATGTAAAACGTGGTTTTTGCATTGTTTACTGGATTTTTTCACACCTGCGCGAGTAAAGATATTAAAAATAATACTCAACAGAATATGTCGAACACAGTTTGAAACAGAAATTGGTGGGATTTGTGAATGTATGGGTAAAGTGTACTTAAACCAGCCTAAGCCGATTCGTATACATCGGAACACCTTTTCTGTTTCCAACTAAAGACAGTTTGTACGTTCTCACAATTGTTAATTATTATTAATACATCGTTTAATTTGAATGTATCTATAGATAGAATATAGAAACTTAACGCAACATTTAATTCTCAAGAGCCGAGACAACAAATTATATTAAAAACTGGTTCGAATTTGCAACCCTTCCTACGACATTTCTAGCGCTTTGATGTCGTTTGCACATGAACGATGTATTGTTAATATGGGACGCTCGGGCCGTCGGAACCCTTATGGACAAGAAAACAGTGCTGTTTTTGGCTAAATAACACTGAATATTCTCGAAACATGGCCCAACCAAAACAATTGTCTCTTTTGTATTATAGAATTCCATAATTAGGTTATTTGAAACAATATTGTTTCTTTCTACTATAATTATGTTATTGATCACGAAAGAGACGTCTTTCGACTTATCAGGTCATTAGATTAATCACAGATCTTTTGAGAATACTTGTCTTTTACACGATACTCGAAAACTTTTAGAAAAGAGAGTAAAACTTATTATATTCTATATATATCACTAAGA
This sequence comes from Athripsodes cinereus, assembly GCA_947579605.1. Lineage (NCBI taxonomy): Eukaryota > Metazoa > Arthropoda > Insecta > Trichoptera > Leptoceridae > Athripsodes > Athripsodes cinereus. Next base: position 29,145,961 of record OX388309.1, read on the forward strand.
ACATTAACATGTTTTAAAGATTTTTCTGCCTACGTGCTTCGAGTCAGTGAAAGTATTTGGGACCTTCTCTTTACGTTAAATAAATTGCTAGCAACATTTTACAGTCTGAAAAATGTACACATTTCAAGTTCGGAATGACATTTTCCCGTCGTTTATTTTCCCTTTTACCGTAGCAACCTCTTAACTGAATCAATTTTACCGAATTACTTACCCCCATACCAACCCTCTAGTCTGAGGAGAAAAACGAATAAAACAAAATCATATAAAGTTTATTTCTCAAGCAACCCTTCTGTATTAAATATATTTTATTTGGTTTATTCGATTTGTCTTAACGTCAGCTTTGAGTGTAACTTTGAGCTTATATTATTAATAAATACTTTCATGAAATGAGTACGAGAAATTCTACAGGTGACCTTTCAGTGTGTGATTTTTTCTCCACTCTTTCTAATTTTTTTCTTGATTGAATAGTTTTCAATGTTAGTTTGTGTTTGTACACATGCTCTGGTAAGGTAATTTATGAGATTTCAATTGGTTTATTTGTCGTCTGAAATTCGTATTGCTAAAATTAATTCTATGAACCACTATTGACTAAAGTAAATATTTTAAAGAATAAATTATTATACCTACTCAAATTGTTCTGTCTATAGCATCTAGAAGAAACTACATCCGATCTTACTTTATCTAAACCTTGACTTAAGCCTGTTGAAACTTCAAAATTAATTAAGTATTATCTTCTCTTTTATAGTACAGAGGGGAGGAGCTTATTGTTAAATATATGCAGCGAGACAATAATTGTCCAAAATTTTCTTCTTTTACACGATAAAGCTCTGTAATTGAAATTTTGCTGTAATAATTTGTATATCCACAGACTAAGCCTGCACTTGTGTGTGATGTAACGATATTTAAGTACGTGACGTGACGCTCGTAAACATTTATAGAAGACGTGTTAGTTTTATACTTTTAACTCAATAATAAGACCTTAAGTTGTTTCCGACCCAAAAGCTCCAATCGATAATATAGGAAATCATAATATTACTACGATATCGTTGCGTTAGTACCCATAATACAAGATTCATCTTAGTTTGGGACTAACCCGATCTGTGTTAATTGTCTATGTATGTTAAGTTATGTTATGTTCTTGATCATGTATTGAGATTGGAACATATTTTTTTTTTCATTTATTTTAAATAAACATACATTACAATTTTGATTTTCAAAATGTTAACTTATATAACACAATTATATATATATATATATTTTACTGTCCCATTTGAAGTTAAAAACTTGTGTATGGGACAGATATATACTGTATGAATGGTTAAACTACATTACAGATTTACAACTATTAAGTATATTATTTAAGCGATTCACCTACGATCTAGATACAAGATACAATTCTTATTACATATGTAAATGTTATATAATTTAGTTCATAATCTCACTAGATACTAACATCTGTAGGTATCGGAATATTTTTATATAGGCACTTCATCCACCTGTAGTTTTATTACAAGGATGTTTAGGCAACTTCATAAAAATATATATAGTACGTACTTATATTTTGTGGGAGATGGTGTACTTGAATGCCCAAATATAATACTCTACATGCCTGCAATAAACGTAAAAAATATAACAAATTTTAACATTTGGTAGGCTTCTCTTTTCGCCATGTATATATTAATAAATGATTTAATTACTTTATTTATTTAGCAGTATTTCAAGAACATAATATGTCATAAAATCTACCAAACTGAGTATGAGTCCGTACCAAGGCAGACTGAGTCAGTATTTCTCTATCCAAGAGCATAGGACACAATCCAGCCTTATTCACTCCGAGCGTTTTCGAGTCAATTGAGTCACCTCTCAACGTGACATTTTTAGCACTCTGATGTACTTGTCATAGGAGCAGTGAATTATCAAAGAGAAACGTCCAAACTGAAGCGTATTTTGAGAAGATCCTATGATAGTTTGCCGACATGAGGGCTGTTTTATTATCCACAAGGTTTCCGAAAGCCAAAACAACTCTCTTTCCTATGATAAAATATGCCGTGGTAAAAGGTGGCTTGATTAGCTCGGAGGCTCTCTATATGGAGGAGATTAAATTCGTGGGCTCAATACTACAACTAGATATCTCAAAATCGATAGTTTTTTTTTCGATTTCGGTGAATTTGCTATAGTAGCAATGATACCTATAGATGCATAATGTTGTTGTATGTATACCTGTATGTATGATGCACTTGATTATGTTATACAGTTGAATGTAAGATGTATATCTTTTTATAATTTGAAATTTTTATAACAGATGTGAAATGTGATATTTTATTTTGTTTTGTAATATAATTTTTTGTAAAAGGCAATTGCCGTATATTGAATAAATAAATAAATAATGGATAAATCATGACATTACTCTCAGAAGGACGTAATAAATATGTTATATAATATTATTGAAAAACTTTGATTATAGTACAAGAAAACCTCTCAATCCATAATTATAACTAGAAATTAATCAAACATACAAAGCAAACATCGAGATCATGTAACTCAAAATCACCAAAATTCGAGATGACTAGCAGTACTATTGAATCCACGAATTATGTCATTAAAAAAAAACTGTGCCGAAGGGCGACTGAAATGAATTCAATTTTCAAATAATGCATTAAATTTTGCAATCAACATTGCTGTCAAGTTAATATTCAAATAGATAGGTTCGTATTATTTGTCATTAACATGAAATACAATAATAATAATCAATAACCGGTTACAGTTGAATTTCTATTTCAGCTGAACACATAAACACACAAAACAACAAAGTCAATTTTGATATATAAATAATACCTACCTACCATTTGCTTTGAAATATTTCTATTAATAAACATTTCAAACTTCATTAATATCGAAATATTGAATTTGAATCTATTTATCTGTTAAACTATTATTCTGTAGCTATCTAGAAATGCATTGTTTTGAAAGCTTGAGGTATTTACAGGAGTATTTTGACATAAACAAAAATATACAGAAATAATAAACGAACTATGATCCATCTGTAAGTATCTACGTAAGTATATATACTAACCAGCATATCCCACAATTGGGAAAGGCAGTGGACTAATTACGAGTTTTGCATTACTAAGAAGGCAACGGAAAGGCAAAAATCACTGAGGTCCGCCAACTTAGACACTGTCAATAGACTTGAAGTGTCGCGTAGAGGTGATCTGGCTAACTATGTTGTCCGTGCCTCCTGTGTGGCTGGTCCATTGCTATGGAACAAAATTCCCTATGATTTGTGAACTCTGGAAAGTGTGGAGGTGTTCAAGGCGAGGTTAAAAACCCTACAGGAGGTGTTATGATTCTTGAATGGTTCTTGCGGTGGTTTTTCGACAAAACGGCGCGTCTTAAAAAATTTCTAGTTATTATTATTATTACTAACAAACGTATATCAATAGTACTGTATCGAAACCGTGTACGTGGAGCGTGCTTCTGCAATATCTGCACCTGTAGTCTGGAACAGGCTTCCACAAATGATCAGAGAAACGCAGGACATATCTCGTTTCAAGAACCAACTGAAGACTTATCTATTCAAGAAATCTCACGGAATAATCCAGGCACAACCTTAGTTAGCAAAGAGCGCCCTTGAGGTGGTTATTTTTTTTCACAAAACGGCGCTTTACAAATCATCCAAATTATAATAATAGTATATAATATTATTGTCTTTGAATGCATTAAAAATACGAGATATACATATATAATGGGTGCCATACCTCTTCATTGATTTAAAAATACTACTACTACTGCAAATATACAATCACAACACATCACACAAGTGAGGTAGCCAGCGGACTAACTGAAGTAACAAACATGCAGATTGCCTTCAATAATGTTATAAGACATTCAGGATCGGTGGCATACCTCATTGTTGAATTACAGATGTTAAGATCCTAATGTCTCATAGGTACTTGAGGTTTAACGAAAACCTTCTTTTTACAGAAAACTTACAGAAAAGAGAAAACCTAGAGAGTTTTTTTAGAATATTTTCTAATATATTATTGTTTTACCGGATTCAATCGAGATGTCTGATTGGTTCAGAATACGGTGTTTTTAATTTTTATAAATTTCTGTTTATTTTTTATCTCCTACTAACAATATTGTTGAGACGATTCTACAGATATTTTTAAACTGATCTAGATTTATAAATAAAATCATTCAGAAGAGATAAAAAGATAACAGAATTTGCATAATAAACTTACAGAAAAGAGAAAACCTTTTTCTTGGGGAGAGTTTTTTTAGAATATTTTCTAATATATTATTTTATGGATACAATCGAGATGTCTGATTGGTTCAGAATACGGTGTTTTTAATTTTTATAAATTTCTGTTTATTTTTGATCTCCTACTAACAATATTGTTGAGACGATTCTACAGATATTTTTAAACTGATCTAGATTTATAAATAAAATCATTCAGAAGAGATAAAACGATAACAGAATTTGCATAATAAACTTACAGAAAAGATAAAACCTTATTCTTGGGGAGAGTTTTTTTAGAATATTTTCTAATATAGGTATTATTGTTTTATGGATTCAATCGAGATGTCTGATTGGTTCAGAATACGGTGTTTTTAATATTTATAAATTTCTGTTTATTTTTGATCTCCTACTAACAATATAGTTGGCCCGATTCTACTGATATTTTTAAACTGATCTAGATTTATAAATAAAATCATTCAGAAGAGATAAAAAGATAACAGAATTTGCATAATAAACTTACAGAAAAGAAAAAAACCATTTTCTTGGGGAGAGTTTTTTTAGAATATTTTCTAATATATTATTGTTTTATGGATTCAATCGAGATGTCTGATGGGTTCAGAATACAGTGTTTTGAATTTTTATAAATTTCTGTTTATTTTTGATCTCCTACTAACAATATTTTTGAAACGATTCTACAGATATTTTTAAACTGATCTAGATTTATAAATAAAATCATTCAGAAGAGATAAAATAACAGAATTTGTATAATTAATAAAAGTAGGTACGTATTTTGGTAGAAATTTAATATTTTCTCATTGGATTATTTTTCAACTGAAAGGGCGTACTAAGGTAAACATTACTTCGAATATATTTTGTTTACTCCCACATTCATGATGATGTTTAAAAATATAAATTTGGAATAAAGGTTCACATTAATATTTTATTATTTTAAGTCTGGTTATTTTGAAAATAAAATTATTAATGAGATGATGGCGTGTGTGTAGGTGGGATTCAGACAGGTTGATTCCTGATGGGTATTTCAAAGGTTAAAAACGGTTTATTTAGGATCAGAGCGTCAATTAGATGTGATATAAGAGAAAAGGGAAGGTGTATAATATGTAAGAATTGAACTTATCTTCGAGTTTAATTCTGTGGCTCAAAAGGAAAAAAGGATGAATCCAAAAACACTACTTTACAGGAAGGCTAAAACAATACCTGCTCAGCGGTATATTATTTTGATATTTTTTTTTAATAGCCTTATTATATCCAGCAATGAAGAGACTAAGTCTAGAGATAATTTAGTACGTTAATTGATTGGCACAAAAGTTATCTAAATGGAGAAGCCTAGCCTTATTTCCACCCTGTTATATCGACAAAAGCACTGAAAGATTTAAAATATAAAGAAACAATTATTATTTTTGTGTACTATGTACACAATTCCAATATCAGAAAATCAAATATTTTTATAGTAGGTATGTTTACAAATAAGATACAGAAAGATTTAAAATCAATTCTTAAGATTCTCGACGCTTTTCTGCCATAAATAATAATAATAATAATACAAAGTCAAGTAATGCGTTACAATGTTCAAACATTGTTGGTTGTCGTCGCTATGCTCGGCGCCATTTATTTTGTTACCCAGACAGAGTAGAACAACCTCGCCAAGAGACAGTAAGGAGTCTGTGAACATGAAAAAAATACCCCAATATTTTCATAATATAATATAAACGCAGAAACATTGAATCAATATTGTGAGATAAAAAGAAAACAAAGAATGCTGGGTTTTCTAGACAACATATGTTTGAAAAATATGTAAATGAGATAATCGTGAGACAGAAATGAATAGGTTTCCCAAATCTATTTTTTTTTTCATTCTACAATGCTCCCCTCTAGATTATAGGATGGAAATGATAGGCGCAAAATAACTTTGAACTTTTCACCAAAATGAGTCACCTTTGTCCAAATCACTTCGATAGTTCTCTGATGCCTTTACCACAGGGACGAAGTATTAGAAATCAAATGTATTATTAAAGCAATCGAGGAACTGATAAATGAGAAATATTTTGTTTTATGTTCAACTTTAATTCTAAAAATATAATCTTATTATTGTTTATTGTAAATCATTCCCCATAGGCCCCTTACAGGACACTTGGGTTCATCATAATTACACAGGATAAAAAGAACAACAATAAAAGAATACATGAAAGAATACAAAGTAGTAAGGCATCAAAAGCGAGACAAAACAATGAAAATTGAGTAAAAAAGTTGCCGAACATATAAATTTGAACATAAATAATAATTATATAATGTGAACAAAAATAATAATAATGCATTTTTCAGTACTAGAAGGATGTAAAGAGTCCCCTTAGTACCACGTCTTTAGTACAATATTTGATTTTTTAACAAAAGAAACAGAGAGGAAGGACGAATGACACACATTACACTCAACAATTATGTTATAATATATTTTTCAACACTAGCAGGATGTAAAGAGTCCCCCTAGTGTCATGTCCAAAGTACAATATTTATTTAATTATTTATCAGGTATTAGGTACAAAATTATCGTTTCTTACTGTTTAGATACCCTTGATGTCTTAATTTTTTACAGCAAATGACAAGGGATGTTTTTAATTCATGTTATCAAATAAAAATCAAAATTAAAATAAATTATCACAAAACATATTACGTATTTCAAATAGGTACGTATTTTTAGTAAAGATTATAAATTATTGTCGTATATTCAATATTTCTCTTACACTGAAATTAGTCGTACTGAAAATCTAGTAAACTATCTTAGAATATACCTACATATTCCTGGAAACCTGCACTTGCAATAGAAATTGAAATTCTGAGAACTTCATTATTGAAGACGTATGTGAAGGAAATAGTGAAGAATATACCGTACTCGTAATACAAAGCTTATTCATATCCTTAAGTCTTTGTTACTCGTACCTATCTTTGATTCCATATTATTATGTGGTTAGATCCTCCTCCATGATCCTCCAATGTAAGTATGTATTATATTTATTCCTGACCGGATCTATGTAGATTGTAGAATGATGAATAAAATCGCAATACGTTTAAACGTTCGAAAGAATTTTGTCAAACGAATTTTTATTAATATTTTACATAGATACAATAAAAACATTTAACAAACGAAAGGTTTCACTGAATATATTTTCAATTATTCCGTAAAACACAAACAATTTTCACTGAATACATTTTTAATTATTCTGTGAATCACAAACAATTATGATATGAAAATCATGATTGTAATTGAATCAATATTAAAATTAACGTGAACAATAAAACAGTTTATTACAACCTAAAAAGTAATTTTTCACAATACAGCCTTCGTATAATAGCGACATCAAAACAATTTGAAGATTTGATAATATATTTTTATTTCTATGTTTAAATCGAAAATTTCCATCACTAGAAAAAAGATTGTTAATAAGGAAACTTTTCCAATATATCTCGTATTCTGTTTCCAATGCAGTAATCCTTGAAAAATCATTTGTCCTTATTGGAAAATAGTATCTGAGAAGAAATTGTGCACTGCATAAAATGTGGATTGGAAAAAGAAAATAAAACGTGTTTTACTTGGAATAAAAATAGATCTAATATAAAATCCCTGTTCATTCATCATATATTTATAAAATTTTCAAATGAAAGATTATTATGTAAAGAATTAAGTAGTATCCCTTTTATAAAATTTAACAAAATGTTATATCTTGTTTAATAAAAGATGAAATAAATATGAAAATTAATAGGGACATTGTGTTAAAATGGAGGTTTATGGAATTTTACAGGGAAGGTTTATGTTGAAATATGAATTCAGAACGGCTCAATTATAATGGTTTTCAACCAGTTACATTAATGTGGTGTTCTCACTTTGGCGAATATCGCCAGGGCACCAAAATATCGCCAGCCATTTGAACCGTGTGAACAAAATGACAGCTAGTCTGAAACGATAAAAACCAGTAGAAACGATATCGTCTCGAGTTGACCACCTTCCAACTTTCTCGGCCGATTGAACGATTTGCGCATGCGCAGATATGCACGGCGTTCGTATCTATGGTAAAAGCTTTATAACCTATAAATTTTATAATGTTTCCCGCTTCGTAACATCTGTTATCTTTTTTGTTGGTTTGTGGCGTTTGTTTCCTTAATTAAAAGGCGCCTTATAGCCTCTACTATAACATTTTCGACTAAAAATAAACACTTCGCGATCTCCATCTCGACGTCCGCCATTTTGAAAACAGTGTCAAAATCAAAGCGCATCTGACAGATCGTTTCTAAATCGGTGGACTGTGTGAACAGGTGTGACGATCAATGGGCGTACGGCGAATTTTGTTTTTTCGCCTGACGTTATATTTTGAAATTCGCCAAATGTGAACACCCCATAAGTTTCCCGTCATTTTGAAATACCATTTCTTTCACAATATAAGATTTATAAGACAGTAATTGTCGGTGTATAATCGCTCGGAAAGGAAGAGGATTATTTATGCGTTTTTTCCTATGACAAACTCTTAACAAAGCCGTAATCGTTCAGATAGTTTCACTTTATCATTTGATCTTAAAAGCTTCGTTTCGTCTCTTCAAAATTCAAACAGTATTTTTAATATTCACCTTGCGAAAGCGTTGGCAAACAGGAAATCAAATTAAGTACTTTAAGACTACACCCTTCCTCAACATTTTCAGGTACGGAACGTCCGGTAAAAGTTTAACCTTGAGTAGATTATACCTACCTCTAAGTACATACACCCTCTCATTTCTATTACAAAAAGCCTTTGAATTTAAAGACAGCAGGACTCGGTTTAAAGCTCCGTAAGAAGAATAGAAAATAATAATAACAATAAAAATTCTAAATAAAATAAAAATGAAAAAAATCTTCCATTATTTCCGTTTTTCAAACGATTTGAAAAAAAATGAGAACAAATGTATACCTATTGTTTCGAGCTCTTTTTTCATTATTTTTTTTTATTCCTAAAGTAATCAAAAAAATTCAGAGTATTTTTTTTAATAAACATTAAGGAAGAACCAATATTTTATTTTTTCGTCGTAAACTTTTAACTTTTTTTTCTTTTCTGAGAAATACATAAATAAATATTAAACTGAATTACTTTTCAATAAGAAAATAATAATAATAATAATATAGTAAATAAGGTTGTTATCCCTTGTTTTCCTTCTAGGAAGAAGGTATATTTTTAGGCATAGTACGAATATATTTTTTTCAATTGATATTCCTGGAACTGGGTAGCCTGTAAAATAAAAAAAAAGCTTATTTTATTTTTACAATACGAAGATCGGGTGTCATGCCGTTCATTTTTTTTTCATTTCATCTCAGCACGTGCCTATACTAAAATATCAAATATCTGCTTGTCATCTATCCCTCCACGGCATTTCCCGCGAGAGGAGTAGCCAACCAACTGCTTGTTATAAATATGTAAGCTGTCCAAACACATGAATTAGGTACTTAGTAAAACGCATTATAATGAATTTCGTGTTGTCCCTGATAAAGAACAGGTTTTCCACTTTTTTCTGATAATTTTTTAGTGTCATGTAAAAGGTAGGTATTCGTATAACATCACGACATTTACAAACTTTAGTTCAGCGATGTATGATGAGGTATTTATTTATTTACATATCCAGAGCCTTTTACATGTTAAAAAATACACAAAAAAATTTCAAATTTCTCAATCACAACACAGTTGGAGCAAGACGAAAACAAAAGTTGGCGAAGAATAAAGCACAAAAGGAAATCAATTCATAACAATAATAATTTTAGTCAAATCACAAAATATTGGAGTGTCAGTACACTCGTAGAATGTCAATGAAATATTTAGTTAAAATGAATTTAAAAACACTGTATAATTTCCAAATTAAATTTATTCACCTCAAACGTTTTCGCCAAGGCTTCTACTTGGCATCATCAGGAGGACTAATTAGTTAAAGTTCATATTTAGTGAGTATGTTTTCTATTACTAACTTATACTAAGGGTGGGGGGGAGTTTGAAGGTGGGGGAGAAAGGGCGGAGTTGAGGGTGTTTGATAAGAGGGAAGGAGATGGGTATATCAACAAAGGAGATGCATATGGTATTTGGATATTCACCAAATTGTTCTTGTTTTTATGGATTTCAAGAATCTCCAAGGCATTTAATTTGCTAATCTTAGACTCGGAGTGCAAGACCTTAGTACTTTGCATGTCAATAGAATGATCATGTTGTATACAATGGTCTGCAATCTCCGAGTATCCGGATAACCCCCTGAATGCCCTGTTATGTTCCTGAATGCGAGTTTTAATTGCTCTACTTGTTTGGCCTATATACTTCATATTACAATCCTTACAACTAATACAATAAACCCCACTATTATCTATATTATCTACCCTATCCTTATGATTAAAAAGTAATCTACTTATGTTATTATTGGTATAATATGCACATTTAATATTTTTATTTACATGTTTATTTACTATATGCGAGATTTTACCTAAATATAAAACTTTTCTCCACGGTTTATTATTATTTTCCTTGCAATATGGAGCATAAATGTAATTTTTAAACATGATGTGTTTTTGTTTTTTACATAAAATTTTATCAATTATGTGAATATCGTATCCATTGTTCCGGGCAATACTTTTAATTACATTCAGTTCTTTGTTGAATTCATCCTTATCTAAGGGTATATTCAACATTCTGTGGATCATAGAGTTAAATGCGGCCATTTTATGTGACACTGGATGACAGGAAGACGCATGAATTATATTGTCAGAATATGTGGGTTTTCTGTAAATCCCAAATTTGAATTTACTATTATTAATACTTATATTTAAATCTAAGAAACAAAGTTTTTTGTTCTTTTCAATATTTAGTACTTAATATGCCAAGTATTAAAATTAGGAGATGTCAAGTAGATTGAAGACAAAAAAAATCTATAAGAAATGGTACAAATAATTTAAATGTCATAAGAATCAATGCAGTAAATAGTTTAAATGTCAAAAGAAGTATGTGACCCATTATAAATATCTTAACTTTTATTGGCACACAAGGGACCATATGCATGTTTTTTACATGGTTAGTCCACTGGCTACCCCACTTGTGGAAAATGCTGTGATGATGTGGATGGATGGATGGTCTTTTACTATACTATGACCACAAAGATGCTGCCCTTTTTAAAATATCATATTTAAATATCTAGAAACTATTAGGTATGAAATTTCACAAAAAAATGGCATACATACTCAATGGATTAACTGTTCATAATGAACATACGTGTCGTCCCTATTGCCCAATAAAAAAAATATAAGTTTGGAATACCTAATGTTTTGATCACAATATTAAATTTAGAGTTAGTTACTACGTACTACACCACTTATATTATTGGCACTTACCACATTGTAAGTGGCAATTTGTAAAGCGCCGTTTGCTCATAGCATGACCTCAAGAGCGCCGTATTGTAAGTGGCAATAATATCGAACAAATGTACTATTGTTCCTACTTATTCATAGCTTAAATAACAATAGATTGTTAATAGCATAGATTCGCCGAAATCATTTCAATTAGCCAACTAATCTTACACAAATCGATCACAACTAAGTCATTGCTTCAACGAAACAAGTAATTTGCTACCCTATCATAAAAAAATAATAATAAAAGCTTGTAGCGAAAATCCAATAATGAATAGAATTAAGCTATCGTTACTATCAAGACATAAAAAGCATCAAACGGACGATATAATAATTAGATAAAAGCATGGATTTATCTATTAATAGCTTAGATATATTATATTAATAACACATGTACCTATATAAAGCCCCTGGTACTGTATAGTGCTGTGATTCATAAGACCTGGGCACCGTTAATCAAAGAATAACCCTATTAATCATTAATCCGAATCGACTAAGTTTATTTTTTTAATTGTTTGTCACATTAATAACACATGTACCTACATAAAGCCCCTGGTATAGTGCAGTGATTCATAAGACCTGGGTACCGTTAATCAAAGATTAACCCTATTAATCATTAATCCGAAACGACTAAGTTTATTTTTTTAAATTGTTTGTCATATTAATAACACATGTACCAGGTACCTACATAAAGCCCCTGGTATAGTGCAGTGACTCAAAAAAGCTGGGCACCGTTAATCAAAGATTAACCCTGTTAATTATTAATCCGTAACGATAAAGTTATTTTTTTAAATTGTTAATCAGTAGGTAAGCAAATCATTCGATTTTGTTAGCAGTTACTTAGTGCAGCAATGATCGCATATTTGTATTGTACCTATTTGAATTTTGCTAATCCGTTTACTTTTGTTATTTTTTTAAACGTTTATCCTTCATGATAAGTTATCTTCGTTATTCGATAAGTCGTTAATTTTACGAAAATATATCGCAAATTATTACTACTACTATACTTTCCCACAAGTGGGGTATCCCACAAGTGGGGTAACCAGCAAACCAACCGCATGTAATAAACACGCAAACAGTCCTTTCCTTGCTTACAAAATAAAGACAATGGGATAAGTTAAAAGTTTGGGTTAGTTGGAAGATATCGCGTCTCTGCGATAAACTCGCCAATTGTGCAAAATTATTTGTATATTACCATGTTATAATATTATTATTTTTGTCTAAATATTTTGTACAATAAAGTTTATAATTATTATTATAAGTGGCAAACCTCAGTGCTGAATTTAAGATGTAAAATGACTTTATTTTTTCAAACACCTACTTTTTACTTGACGCTCAAAACTTGTGGAAAAAAGTGAAATTATTTTCCGGGTGTTCGTAGGATGAAATGTAAAAATTATTTCGTAGAGCGTACCACCAGGGGGCAAAGGTTTCGCTTTTGAAGCGTATACAGTTCATATTATAAATGCGTATTTGAGATCGACTAAGAACATCCTTAAAAGGAATTAATTCGTTAATCCAATGATCGTTAAAATTCAGTTCTGTTCTATAAAATAAAATATATCATGATAGTTAATATATCAAATAGATATAGGTATAACATTATATCATAGGTATTACCTACCTTATAGTATAACTAGTAGGAAAATATTATTTTGTATGTAGTTATACTGTTGTCTATATGTCTATTAGGTATAGGTGGCAGTGACTTTATTTCTACATTGTATTGTTTGGTAGAATATCGATCTGGGCTTCGTTCCACGAAACGCATTATAACACAATGGAAATTATTGAATCTGATAAAAATGTTGCGACATTATGACACCAGATGTCGTTAGCAGTATCATGATTAAATCAATTATTTATGATTCGACAGCTGTTTATATAACAAAATGCGACTTTGTTTGTTTTTTCAGTAAAGTTTTCAAGCATGAGGTTGTATATTTTCAGTCAATTAAGACAATCAGAAATGTAATTATTCAGTAATGAGACGTTCCAATCATTCTGACTTTATTTATTTCCACTACTACTACTATACCATCTCAGCATATCCCACAAGTGGGGTAGCCAGCAGACCAGCCGCATGTAATAAACACGCAAGCTGTCCTCTCTCTGCCAACAAATATTAAGACATTCAGGATGGGTAGCTAACGTCATCGCTGTATTCAACAAGTGAGATGTCTTTATTTTTTCGAACACTTGCCTTTTACAGGACACTCAAAACTTATAGGAAAGTGTGGGAGACCAATTCTTCGATGAGTGCTCCACAAAATGGAATTTATTTCTATAAATATCTACATATAAAATACAATTGATTTAGTATTACTTTATATTTAATTATATATACCTATTATGACCTGGTTTCGACTTAAAAAGTCATTGTCAAACTCTAAATATAAATGAAAACCAATTGTATTTTCCTCCGTATATAAACATGGAATAAATCAGTATATATATCTTTCACAATACACCGTTCCTATGACAACGACATCAGAGCGCAGGGAATGTCGTGGAAAGAGGTGACGCAATTGGCGCAGAGACGCTCTGAATGGAGGAGGCTGGTTTCTGCCCTGTGCTCCCGAGAGGAGCGTTGAGGGCGATGATTGATTGATTTTATTGATTATTAGATTTGATTGATTGATTAGATGATGCTATGCCATGCCAATTACATTGATTGATTGATTGGTATAAACATAGAGTTTTACAAAATAAACACCAACTCAATCAAATATGATTGCATGTGTAAACCAAATCTCTTCAAATGATGTTAAATTCTCAATATTCTGATGATAAGCGACATACATTATGATGTTAAAAACAGACTGATCATCTTCTACTTAAAGGCTATACCTATACACTCGTTTTCGTGAGTTCATAAGAGAGTATTGCATTACTCGCTCGCCTTAATTACACTACCCGTATCAAATGTCTAATAAATGTTATTTATTCACATTATCAACTTGTATAGATTGACAAAACATGACCATTATATAATACAAAACCATCAGATCTGATACATACTGTACACTGTATCTGCAGTCGGAGCAAAACTACAATATGTATTACAAGAGTTGTAATTTTGCAGCATGTCCGACAAAAAAAATTACAAGATTTTATTTGATTGCTTCTCACGTATTTTTTTACGTGAAATTACCTTCAAAAATTAATTGAGATCAATAATGTTTACTCGTTTTTTTTTACTGTCATGTATTTTTTGGAGGAAAGTCTTCGGTCTAGGTGGAATGTCTTTTGCACTCTAACATTAACGACCTTTTGGACCCTCGTTTTGAATACTCACAAAAAGTTTCTGGACACCTTACTCGGCTTACTGCTGAAAAAATATGTTTTCTTTCGTTCAGTTGATATTGTCAATATTGATTTGTTTCCTGTGTTAAAAATTTGGTTTTTAATTAAATTGAATTTACTATACTATACCCTCACGCCATGTCCCAGGTGGGGTAGGCAGAGAGAACGGAACGCCATGTCGATCTATCCTTAAATACTTCTTTCGCTTCCTCTACATTCATCCAGTTTCTCATACATGCACGCCGATTCCTCTTACTTAACATTAATTTTTAAAAAATCAGCTAGAGGGAAATCTAGGGACATTAGTTAAAAGATTCCACACACGGAGATTACTTTTGCCGGCTTGCTTTTAAGGCTGCCCGCAATGGCCCCTCTGGTGTGGACAAAATTCGCTTGCAAGCCCCAGACTTTTGCGCTATCCAGTTGGTCGGTGGACCCCTTAAATGTTTTTAACGTTGGTACTTGTTATTGGTTTCATATTTTTAATTTTTTTATATACATATATCAAGTAAAATTGTTAGTATAGCATAAATTATTTTTCTTTAAAAAATTTCGTATTTTTTGTATCAAAAAGAGCATAACGAAGACTACAGGATTACAAATAATTATGTTTATAAGTCACTAAAGTCGCAATTCGACTTGTTGTAGTTTTGTTCTGACATACAGATATATATGGTATACAGTTTCATCCCCATTTTCTTATCCCTCTGCGTGTCTGTCACACAACTTCCACTCCCTTACACCCCGTTAAGACGACGAGAACCTTTATCAGCTGCTTCTACTGTACAAGTCAGATTAATAACCCTCACAGAATTATTTTAATATGTTTGTAGGTAGGAATTTATTTGTTTATGTTCTGTATGAAGATCGTGATGTATAAAATAAAGATAAATAAGTACCATATATACACGAAGTCAGGTGCAGTGGAAGGGAAAAAGGGAAAGGTTTGATATTCAACAAGATGGATCAACCAAATAAAATAGATTACTCAGCAGATATTATACCTTAACGGCAAATCCTACGAGTGAGGTGCACTGGATGTAAAAATTATCATCTCCATGCCAATAGAATGCGGGTTAAAAACTAGATACAAGAATAAAGACACAAGGATTGTTTCGGCTACTCACCCTCCCTGAAAGTTGAAAGATTACTTAATGTAGAAGACGGGCAGGATATAATGTTACAATCCAAACATGATTGTATTAAGGATGACGAGAAATTTCTAACACTGCTATTATGTGCGTTTAGTTAATGTGTACGTTAAAGATTATTTCTTATTATATTAAGTCAATCATATAATATATAGTCGTGATACATAATGACAAGAAAATAAACTCTTTGCTATCAATCAAGCACTATGTTGTGATGTTGTGAATATAATGTAGCGTAACAACTGTTATTGGGCGGAACACGTCGAAAACGAAGAGGTGTTAAACAGAGTAGCAACTCTTTAAAGGAATCGGCCAACAACGAGCTTACTGGATTGGTCACAACATCAGGAACCCAGGCATGTTTATCACCATCGTGGAGAGCAAGACTGAAGGCAGAAACGGTAGAGGCCGACCAAGAAACACTTATATGGACCAACTGAAGAAGGACATAAACTGTGGCACATACGTAGAACTAAAGAGACTAGCTGAAAATAAGGAGAAATAGAGAAGAAAATCTAAACTCGTCGCAGACCAATCCGATGAATTGTAACTCACTATATATAACAACGAGAGAGTTCTCAATCAATTTGCTATGTTATCCATCTCTTATGGAATTGTATTACTTGACATCAATACAGAAAATAAACTGAAGAAATCGAAGTACATTGTTCGTTCATCTGATGAAAATGATAAATATCATATTTCATTCATAACAATAACAATATTAAAGTTAATTTTGTTTGTTTTTGAGTATTTTTTTTTTATCAAATAATAATATAAAAATGAAAGAAATACAACGTAAGATAACACGAGGGTAATTATTATTTTGCTTGTTCCTACGTGTCAAATAACAATGTGTGTTGAAAATATCATATAAATATCTCCGATCAATACATGATAAATCTAGTGTTGTACCCTTCCTTTTCCGTAAATATTACAGGAATGGTAGTTCCAATGTCATCCACATTCATCATGCAAAATATTTTATTTTTACAAGAGGTCTCAGAGATAGTCTGAAGGACTCCACCCGACAAAGCTTCCCCACAATCAATTTTTAACCTTCAATGTCTCTAAATAACTTCATACAATTAAAACAATGCGTTCTTACTTACAGTTATGTATTACTACTTACTAGAGCTGCTTTAAACTATTACAATAAATTGTTTAAATTCATTACATAACATTGAAGCATTATACCTACTGTCCATCGATAATAAACTTTATTGCACAATACATATTTACAAAGTTATAAAATAATGTGATGCAAATAAACGATATTGTGCAATGTGCAAGTTTATCGCAGAAGCGATATCTTTTAACTAACCCATAATTAACCATTGTATGAGGTCACATTATGTAAATTTAACATACGAAACTACCATATAAGGCTAAGAAAAGACAAACTCACCTCATTTGGTAGTGCTCCGGACGGGGCTGGTAGTTTCGTTTGTTAAATTTACATTATACCTACTGTCCATCCAAAGATAAAATCCCTACCCTTATCAATGATTATTTCAGCTTTAGTTTCTTGTATAGCCTATTTTCGTCCACTCCTCAATTAAAGCCGTCCCTGCTTCTTTATAATATATTATCCATTCTTGAGCCAAAGTTTATATCGTAAATTCACTGTGTCGGTGTTTCGGTAGTAGAATTCCATAATGAAATTAAAAAACGAATTTTCTTTTACTATGTATATGTTCTTTATTGAGAGAGGCGTCTTTCGTCTTATAAAGAGATTGACTATGCCCTTATAAGACAAAATACGTCTCTCAAAATCAAAGAACATAATTATTGTAGAAGAAAACATTTTTTTTTTTTCAATTTCATTAAATACTCATTATAAACATAAACAAAATTCCTATACTGTAACAACTTTACAGTAAGTAACTATTTATATTGGAGAGTTCATTAAGTCGTCTACCATTTTAAAATAGTATTATTTCATTAGTCATCTAGTTCAATAGCATGATTATAAGGTAGGTATTATAAGCTATTAAGCTGAGCTCAATACTTAATCCCCACGTAATAGCAAAATAATCGAAGCACAGTATACTTGTACATATTATTAACCTATTGTAATTTTAATCCATTATCTTTCAACTACAAGCATAACGTAGAACTGAAACTAAACTACGGTAAATGTAAAATTCAGAAAAATGTTCCCATATCTTTTTACTCTTTGTTATCTATTCCCGCTCATCCCTAGATAAAGGCGTCCTCCATTTTTTTCATATCCTCCGATTTTGTGCTGTCTGCATCCAGTTTGTATCAACATGTTCAATCGAAACTTAATTTCTCCGTCTCAACAATCGAAACTTAATTTCTCCGTCTCAACAATCGAAACTTAATTTCTCCGTCTCAACAATCGAAACTTAATTTCTCCGTCTCAACGATGGTTCTCTAAACTTCGAATGTGATTCCTCGGTTTTCATTTAAAGAGAAACTTCGTTCACTTAAAGAGAAACTTCGTAATTAATTTATAATATCACTATATCAATTTTTATGGCATTTCTTTCAAGTGAATAAGTCATTAAACTAATTGTATTTAATACATTTTATGTACAGTATATCTTATTTGTATATTTTATCCATAACATGAAATAATAAAACATTCATAGTGAATTGTCTATGGCATCGCTGAATTTGTGGTTTATTGTAGAGTTATAGAAGATATTAATCTAATATATAAAAGGAAGTCGTGTGTGTTACAACACTTATAACTCAAGAATGGCTGTACCGATTTGAATGATCTCTGATTTGTTGGATTCTTCTCCGCCCGGAATAAACTATAGGCTATTAATGGCCGGTTTCAATAACCTATCTATCCGCTACTGTCGATTGAGATCTATTGCGTTCTATATTTTAAATCATAGATTTGAATCGACAGTCACGGATAGATAGGTTATTGAAACCGGCCATAAAACATCTTACAAATTCACGGGAAGAAAAAATATGAAGAAAATTATTTACGCCATACATTTTTAATTTCAAAAATAAAAACATAATGGAGAGTTATGGCGCTCTTAGCGCCCCCACGTCGCCTGTTGCATTGTGCTAAAATAATCCGTAGGTTCTGCTATATTAAGAACCAAATTACTATAACTAATATGAACGAAATGTGTACTAATATTTGTTTACTATAATTCGGTAGTTACATGGCAATAGGTTGTATCTCACTAAAACATAATTTTACAGGAGAGCAAAAACAAAGTTTGCAAAAGAGATATTTCAGCCAAATTTCGAGCATTATATATCAAAATGAAGGTAATTATTATTTCTACAAGATAGATGTAACATTCTCTTAATAATTTCTTCTACAAGATGTATGTAACATTCACTAAATAATTTCTTGCAGTTTAAAAATATTTGAGTTTTTTTTGCCATGTTGATGAAAACAATCTTTCTACATGTCAATAAGTTACGTCTTTTCTCTCTTTATTCTGACTATAAAGAGACATATCCTTTTGCCACATCAAATATTACACTATTTTGAGCATTTTATGGAACAAACTTGAAAACGCAAAAAATGCGAGATACAACCTATTGCCATGTAACTACCGAATTATTCGACTAATATTTATGTATCGATAGATCTTCTGTCACATTAATGTGGACGTGCACAGATTATATTTGAAATTGTATTTTATTTTTGCAGATGGAAAATTATTATTGAACCAAAAATTGTGCTATTAAAGATGAAAATAAGAATGTGTTCATATAGGTAGTTCTGATGCAAGATTGTGTAGTGAAATTTGCAGACAGAGAAGAAAAATTACGAAGAAAATTATTTACGCCATACATTTTTAATTTCAATAAAAAATGCAATATGGAGAATTATACAAAATCAACAATGAAGTTTTTTTTTATAGATTGGCCTATTTATATGATAATTTTTCTATACATTCTCAAATTAGAATCGTTATCCATACAATTTAACATCTGTAGTTCTGATATTTCAATTTTTAAAAAATCATGGAAAGAATTTTTATAAATTTTAAATGAATAGGTAAAATCTACCTGAAAAAAAAATTAGTACCTACATAATAATATTACGTACTGCAGATAATTTATAAACAAATCTGAGTTAAGTATAATAAATTGTTCAACATAAATTGTTCATGTCGGCCGGTGTGGCGCGGAGCTCTTTCCTGTGAGTCACGACTCACGAGGCCCGGGTTCGATTCCCGGACAGGGCAAAGTGAAGAATGACCTTTTTCAAATTGTCCTGGGTCTGGGTGTTACATATATATGTATATAGTGCATTGTATATGTGTGTATCGTCGCGTTAGTACCCATAATCAAGATTCATCTAAGTTTGGGACAAGCTCGATGTGTATGAATTGTCTATGTAAAAAAAAATTAATGTAACTTTCGCAGTTTAGCGGCCCCACCCGTTGTCGAGTACCTACTTTTTCCATAGAAAAGGTAATATTTTTGAAACTTGAGGAAATTGTTGCCATATGTAGAATTATTTTAATTTGCCGGCAAAAAAAAATCCACTTCGAAAATTAATTTCCTAAAATTCCGTACATATTACTCGACAACGGGTGGGGCCGCTCAAGTTTCATAGTTGCGAATTTTTTTTCCTATAAAAGAATTTTCCAAAAATTTGGTGACCAAAAAATAATTCACCATTATGGCAACAATTTCCTCAAGTTTCGAAAATATTTCTTTTTCTATGGAAAAAAGTACTCGACAACGGGTGGGGCCGCTAAACTGCGAAAGTTTCAAATGAATTATATTTTTTTACACTATACCTTCGATGACACACTTTGATAATTACGGGAGTTTGTAAAGAGATTAATAATATTAATCATTCATAAAGTCAGTGGGAGAGGGCAGAAGATAGGGCAGGTGTCGAACATGTGTTGAAAGGCTTGGTTTGGAGTGGCCAGTGGTCCTGGAAGTAGCGGTGGACAGTTATCTCTGGAGGAGATACTTATACTTAGGGGCAATGGGCCCCCGACCGAACTAGGACAAGGGGAAGAAGATGTATGTATGAAATCGTTCATTGATTCTTAGGCGGTACGAAGTTCGTCGGGCCAGCTAGTAGACACATAAAGAAAAATAGCAGGATTCGCTTCTCATCTTTTTTTGTACAACTATTGTGTTTTTTGAAGGAAACAATTTTCTAAGGCTATAGAATAATCAATTACAAATCCAATGACACATATAACACAATTTTCGTTATAGCGGATTTTGAAACTCAGCAACACACCTATTCTTTATCAAGGACTTTACGGGGATAAACGTTTTTGAACTGTATCTGTTTTTTTTTTGTCTTTCACAGAACCCACCTCACACATACAATTAAAAAAGAACGAATGTACACCCAGTACCTATGTAGTACAATTATCACAATTTTAACGGAACTCCGATAAATATTTATTCACTAGCTGACCCAGCGAACTTCGTACCGCCGAAGAATCAATGAATGATGAATATTTCTAATCTCTTTACAAACTCCCGTAATTTTCCAAGTATGTCATCGTATAGTGCAGAGGTTCCCAAACTTTTTTTCCCCATAGACCACTTTCAAAATTTTGCTGGACCCCCTTCATTTCTACCCCCCCCCCCCCGTCGCTAAATTTTCAAGATGGTATAGGAATTTGAGGAATTTGGTATAGGTGGTATAGGAATATGTGTGGTAAAAGTCTGAGAGATCGTGTGCGTAACAGTGATATACGAAAGGAATGTGGAATGAAAGTTGGTGTAATAACAAGGATGAATGTAAATAAGTTAAGATGGTTTGGGCACGTGGAAAGAATGAATGAGGACAGAATGACTAAGAAGATATATTTGGCTGAGAGGAATGGTGCTCGGAGACGTGGACGTCCGAGGATTAAATGGCAAGATCATTTAAATCAAATCCTACAGGACGGTCACGTGTTGAGCACGTTGAACAGGAGAGCATGCATGAGGAATTGTATGACAGTGACGGAAGCGAAAGATGTATGCAAGGATAGAAGGAAGTGGCGCTCGATCCTTTCTGCCTACCCCGCGAGGGAAGCGGCATGATGGTATGTATGTATGTATATATGTATAGGAATTTGAAATATTTCAAAAACTCCTCGGTTTTCTTAAAGTAGAATATTTACTCGAATCTTTAAGTATCCGATACTTTAACTATGGATTCGTGGACCTCAGCTTACGACTCGTGAACCATCCTCATTTTTTAGTCACGCCAACGTAGACCCCCGTCGAGTCTCCGTGGACCCCTGGGAATCCACCTGGACCACTTTGGGAATCACTGGTATAGTTTAAGAAAATAAAATTCATTTATGTTGAACAATTATACTTAAATCAGATTTGTTTATTATCTGCTGTACGTAATGTATGTAGGTACTTATTTATTTTTTATGTAGATACCTATTCATTTTAAATTTTTTTAAATTCTTATCCACGATTTTTTCAAAATTGAAATTTCAGAACCACAGAGGTTAAATTTTTTTTTTTTTTAAAAAAAAGGTATAGGTATCTGGGTTTTGTTATAAACCTAAATACAACCTTATACACCATTCACAGTAAGCTACTAAAAGCTTGTGTCGTGAAAGGGGAGTTTGCCGGCACCTGGTATCGAACCATGGACCCCTTGTTCACGAGGCCGAGACTCTACCTCCAGGCTACCAACGAACTCAACTGTATGGATAACGATTCTAATTTGAAAATGAATACAACAATTATTCGATAAATAGGCCAATCTTTAAAAAAACATCATAGTTGATTTTGTATAATTCTCCATTTTGCATTTTTTACTGAAATTAAAAATGTATGTAAATAGTTTTCTTCATAATTTTTCTTCCTGTGAATTTGTAAGATATTTTAATAGCCTATCGGCTATTCCGGGCGGAGAAGTATCCAACAAATCAGAGATCATTCAAATCGGTACAGCCATTCTTGAGTAAAAAATGGTGTAACACACACGTCTTCCTTTTATATGTTAGATTATTTGCAACAATAAGTATATGTTATATTTATAATACATATATTTTATTTTAATTATTAGGTATACCTATACTAAACTATTTAGTCCATTGGTTTTCTGTTATCAGTGTGCACACGGTAATATTTATCGTGGTTGCCAAATTATGAATGTAGTTAGTTAAAATAATTGTGTAAAAAAAATGATTATAAAATACCTATTATTAAAGTTGTGTTTATGTTAATGTAACATTATTATTGTTTAGCATCAAACTATAAGCAATCATAAAAATGGGACCATCTTGTGTTAACCACAATTTTCATTGGCAGAGTCCACACAGCTGGATGAAAACGTCAATCAATCTTCAATTGATTGACGTTTTTATCCTACTGTCTGGACGCCCTTATTAGATATAAATTTTCGAAATTAGCCAGTGAAACTTTGTGGAACAACATTTTATAAAATAATAAATTTAATGTATCACTAAACACTGTTTGACATCCACTTCACTTTATTTAAACGACAGAACGTTTTCGAACAATATCGGTTCATTACCACTAGATATGTTTCGCTTGATTTTGAAACTGGACTAATGAATTTGTAGTTAGATGTCAGTGGAGACCAAAAACCATTTGGATTTTGACTAATTTGTCCCACTAATTTTCTATTTGACTATTTTAGAAAACGCAGCATTATGAGCGCTCGGTAATGAATTGGTATTCCACTTTTTCCGTAAGTTTTCGAGTGTCCTGTAAAACGCCACGGGGTTTGCCAGCCATCCTGAAAATTTAAACTTTTTTGTTAGCTCGAAGGGGACACCTTACATGCAGCTGGCCTGCTAGCTATCCCACTTATGGGACATGCTGTGATGATACCTATATTGGTAGTAGAATTAGAAGCAGTCCTAGAGGTGCTTTAGCACTTGAATATCGTCTAATGATAATAATCTATAACTATCTACACCCTCACGCCGTGTCTCAGGTGGGGGTAGACAGAGAGAAAGGAACGCCATGTTAATCTATCCTTACATACTTCTTTCGCTTCCTCTACTTTCATTCAGTTTCTCACACATGCACGCCTATTTCTCGTACTTAAATAGAGACAACGATCAAAAAAGAAAATGTTTTAGGTACATTAATTTATGACCATTTATTACTACAAAAACATACGGTTCATACCTACAATCTACATACATAATAATACATAAACGCGAATTGATCCGACCCTTGCCTCGCTGCATGGAGTATAATATTGTGCTAACTCGTGTCAGCAATAATATAACCAACAATTAACTACTATTATACAACGTATGTAATTTTTCATATGATACATATGCAAAGGTTTTCCGTCAGATAATGACCTTCTACTCTGTGACATCATAATAATTTGTGTAATGATTGTTATACGGTATGACTGTCTATACGTTGATACGTCTCATATTATTTAGTAGCAATTTTTGCAATATGTTGATATGCATTATTTATGTATCAACCTAGAATATTTTAAGTATTTTCATTTTTTTTATTTGGAAAATTATATCTTTTTAATTCCATGCTGAACCATAGAGTGTCCGAAGAATGTACAGACATATTTATAGGATTTTGACCATATGCTTACTTTTTCTTCTCGTGCCGTATCAGGTCCCCGCGACAGGTCCTTTTCTATCCTTCACGACCCAGAAAAGCTCCCCCACATGTCTAATCCCGGTCCAGTCTCTTATGTTGCGCAGCCAAGACTTTTGCCTTCTACCAGGACCACGCTGCCCCTCAATCTTCTCCATCAGTATCAATTGGAGCAAACTATAGATACATATCTCCCCGCAGAATGTGATCCAGATATGAGATCTTACAGACCTTAACGTCCTTCAGCAATTGTCTACTGCAATTGGCTCAAAACCAAAGTTGCCGACCAAATCTGTCCATGGTATGCGAAGCATTCTACTGTGCAACCACATCACAAATGCTTCCTACCGGTTCATAGTATATCGATAAATAAATAAAGTAATTTCAACATACCGGTTCATAGTGTGCACTTTCAGGGTACAAGTTTCCGAACCATACGGTAGTACAGACCTGACATAAGTTTCAAATTTAAATCGTCATTGCAGAATATTGATCACAATTTGTTGAATGAACTACGGGCTGCTTCAATCTTGCACTTCACTTCCACATATACTAACTATGATATTTTATTAATTATAAAGTAGGAATAATTATCTTATATACCTTAGATGGAAGTAATCGCTATTACAGTGGTAATCACACCACTGTATATCATCACATTTTTTATGTAAATTGATTTGTTGACTTTGTTATGTAAATGATGATATGCAAGAAGAATAAAATTACATAATGAGTTATTATAATGTTATTGTTTATGCAGTTTGTGGGTATGTAAATGCTTTGGTAGAATGAGAGATAAGTGATTTTTTTTTACTATGTAACGTTTGATTTTATGTAAAAGGCATTTGCCGTTTATATGATTAAGTAAATAGATAATCATATTTTGGGCCTATTTATAATTTCACAATATTATAAAGGTAGTGAGAATGGTGTCCTTTAATAAACCCAAGTATTTTCTATAGCAGTACTGATTCATAAACATTACGTAATGGTAAGGTTCCGCTGAATATTTTTGATCTGCGTAGTGCTCATATTTTAGCTCCCTCACACCGATTGTTTAATATAGAAACGTCTTCACCAAGCCAATTTAAATGAAGACATTCAGGATGGGTGGGCGATCTCATAGTTGAATTGAAGATGTTTTGGGTCCAATACGTTATGTTTTACGAATACACATATCTTTTACAGGATTCTCAATAACTTATAGAAATATTTATTTATTTATTGCACAATAAACGGCATAAGCCTTTATAACATAACATAACATAACATGTATAGACAATTCACACAGACCGAGCTAGTCCCACACTAAGTCCCACAAGCTTATACGATATATTTTTTGCCGAGGACTTTATGAAACTATATCTACATACATTTTCACACCTTATTGTTTCTGTCAGGTTCACCTCAAGAAACTAGAATGATTGTAATGGATTTATTCCTATTGTAACGTAAATCGTTTTTCTATAACTTGTGTCAGGGAAAATAAAGTCTGAATTCAATTAAAAGGATGACATCTTGAAAATTAACAATTTATTTAAACGTTTTTATTTATTTACAATTATTATTTATTTAAAATACATATTACAACATCTATTATTTTATATATACGTCACATATTATTACAGTTCACACAGATTTCTTATATACACATTATATAACATCTTTCTTCCAGCCTATCTAGATCTTTCTTTTTATCAAAACCAAAACAAAACCTGTCATTATTTTCCAAACATTCCATAACCAAAAATAATATAAAAATTCAAATTCATTAAACTTCCAAACTTAAGTACCCTCCTAATGGTGATTACGTAACATTGCCTCCCTCTTAATTTAGTTCGTCCCGAACGAATTCTCTGGATGAAGATAGGAGCATCCTGAATCCTCTCTGCAATGTGAAGTCTTGAAGAAATAACAAGGTACAGACTTCTTGATGTTCTCACTATACCCTGGATTAAAACAACAAACTAAAACATTAATTCCAGTATTACAGAAGATCTCTTCTATCATATTTCGAACAACTTTCCAATCCATATTGCCACTTATCCTTGGTATGCCGAGCTTCGTAAGATTCATTTGTAACATTTGATCCCGCAAACTTTGTAAACAGTGCCACATCTGAACATACTCTGTTTGTTCTTCAGGGATTGCTTTATTTACCATGTAAAATATATGTCGTTCCCCATGCTGTAGATGGACCGCTTCTCCAATTTTCAAACTCTTGGCCTTAATCTCTTCCAATATCCCGTACTTCTTCTTGAAAACTTTGGCTATGCCATTAGTAAATTTTGCATTCTGAGCCAAGCAATGAGCCAAAACATAATCCTCTGGAGTGTCAAAAAGATCTTGCTCAACTTCGATAGTGACACCATGATGAATTCTTCGTTGAGGCGTCTTCATAAACTCTTCAAAACTCTTCTCTTCACTTAGGACTTTACAGACTTGAACAATCGGGTTGTTTCCTTCACTTTTATTGTCTCCTAAAAACGGTGCTAAGCGATTGAAATGTACCACCCTCGGCTTGCCATTTGATTTTCGTCGTATTCGATAAATAACGTCATTTATTCTTTTAATCACCTCGTACGGTCCTTCCCAGGATTTTTGAAGCTTCGGTGAATAGCCTCGTCTCCGTTGAGGATTGAACAACCAAACTAAATCTCCAGCTTGATACCCTCCTTCCACAGCTTTGACATCATATCTTTCCTTCATCCTGTCACTAGCGACTTGAATATTAGCCCGCACACGTTCATGGATGTCGTTCATCTTTCTCCGAAGTTCCGATACATAATCTTCTCCAACAAGATCCTCTCCAGGCTTAGATCCATACTGCAAGTCGCAAGGTAACCGTAGTTCACGGCCAAAAATCACACTCGCTGGTGTTTGTCCCGTTGTCTCATGAATTGCCGAACGATAGGCCAATAAGAACAAGTGGATGTATTCGTCCCAATCCTTCTGATGATCAGACACCGCCTTCGACAGATATTTTCCACATGTTCGATTCATTCGCTCCACCATTCCATCCGACTGTGGATGCAAAGCAGTTGTTCTCGTTTTTCGAATTCCCAATATCTCACATACTTGCTGAAATACGGCTGACTCAAAATTTCTTCCTTGATCCGAATGAAGCTCCAACGGTACTCCAAAACGACTTATCAGCTCTCTTACCAAGATTTCAGCAACAGTGGTAGCCTCTTGATTTGGTAATGCATAGGCTTCTGTCCATTTACTAAAATAGTCCATTGCTACTAAAATATACTTGTTCCCTCTTTCAGTTGTGGGAAACGGTCCTGCTATGTCGATGGCTATTCTTTCAAATGGACTACCTACATTGTACTGTCTCATTGGCGCACGCCTCTGTTTTTGAGGTCCGTTCGAAGTAGCACAAGTCACACATCTTCTACACCAATCTTTTACATCTTCAGTGTAACGGACCCAATAAAATCTCTGACGAATCTTTTCTGTAGTTTTTTTAACTCCCAAGTGTCCACCAGACACATCATCGTGAAGCAGCTTAAGGACATCAGGAACTCTCTTCCTTGGAACCAATAGCTGTTGTTTCTGCTGTGTTCCATCTTCACTTTCCAGAATACGTTTCAACAACCCATTTTCCACAACTATGGATTGCCATTGTGCCCAATATGATTTAACATTTGGTGAACATGAAGCTATTTCTTCCCATGAAGGTTTTCGATCATTTTCTTTCCACTGCATCAAAAGTCCAAGGTCAGGATCTTCCAACTGGTGCGCTCGAATTTCATCATCTTGCCAAAAATTATCGATGACTGTAGTTCTACGAATCATGACGAACCTTTCCTCCGCTTTATTACAATGCTGGCAATCCTCTGGACATGGACGCCTTGACAGTGCATCAGCATTTTTATGACGAAGTCCAGCTCGATGCTCAGAATCATAGTCATATTCTTGCAATCTTTCTATCCATCTTGCAACCTGACCTTCAGGATTCTTGAATCGTAACAGCCATACAAGCGCCGAATGATCTGTCCTTAAAAGAAATTTCCGTCCATATAGGTATTTGCGGAAGTGCTCAACTGACTTGATTACAGCAAGTAACTCTCTTCGCGTTACACAATAGTTGCGTTCCGGCCTTGACAAAACTTTACTGAAGTATGCAATTACGCGTTCTTGACCATCCTGAACCTGAGATAGTACACTTCCAATGCCGACGTTGCTTGCATCCGTATCCAGAATAAAATTCCCTTCGGCTCGAGGATAACTTAGAATCGGGGAATTAATCAATACCTTCTTCAATTCTTCAAACGCGCATTGGCATTTTGAATCCCATATAAATTCATTACTTTCTTCTGTGAGTTTTGTCAATGGTTTAGCGATATCAGCGAAGCCCAAAACAAATCGCCGATAGTAAGTGCTTAAGCCTAAAAAGCTTCTTACTTCATGCTTGTCTTTAGGTGTAGGCCAGTCTTGAACAGCTCTAATCTTCTCAGGATCCACCGCCACTCCTTCCTCAGAGACAACATGACCCAGATAGTTAACTTGTCTTCGGAACAATGTACATTTCTTAACATTGAGTTTCAAGTTGGCCGCTCTCAATCGTGAAAACACTTGTTCCAAATTTCGTAAGTGCTCCTCAAAACATTTTCCAAGCACGATGATGTCATCCAGGTACACTAAACTGGTCTCCCACGACAATCCTCTCAGCACGCTTTCCATTAAACGCTCAAAAGTAGCCGGAGCGTTACAAAGTCCAAACGGCATAACAATGAACTGCCATAATCCACTTCCAATAGAGAATGCTGTTTTCTCTCTATCCTTAGGTTCCAGTCCAACCTGCCAATATCCACTCTTCAAATCCAACGTTGAAAAGATTTTACAGCCAGCCAATGTGTCCAACGTATCATCAATACGAGGCAAAGGGTAACTGTCCTTCTTAGTAACATTATTAAGTTGGCGAAAATCAACACAGAACCGAGTTGAGCCATCCTTCTTCCTAACCAGCACTACAGGTGAACACCATGGACTGCTTGACGGTTCTATTACCTTGTCCCGTTCCATATCTTGAATAATTTGATCTGCTTCCGCCCGTTTTGCTAAAGGTAATCTTCTGGGTACTTGACGAATGGGTCTTGCATCACCTGTGTCTATTCGATGACTAACAACACTTGTTCTTCCTTTGGGTTGACTTGGGTTCTCGAAGACATCCTGATTTCTAGCGATGAAGGATCTAATCTGTTTGCTCTGTTCCTTGGTAAGTTCCTTACAAGCCTCCTTCACTAAGTCGTCAAGGTGTTTTGGTACCTCCTCTGAAGAAACTTGGCCACCGCTCACTCTACATGTTACTGAAGAAACCGATGAACACATACTTAAATAAACTCCTTCTTTGATAGTCACTGGATAGTCATTGATATTCATTAGCCTGACCAAAATATCCTTTTTAGCTTGAATCAGGACTCTCGCAATCAACACTCCTTTTCCAGCTTCAGTATTAGCGTTGGACTCCACTACTAAAACATGTCCATTTGGAATGTCACAATCTAAGTAGGCTCGTACTAACATTTCACTTTGTTTTGGAATAGTAACAACTTCTGCCGCAAGCACACGTGTAGCGAATTCTTCATGCTCTTGTATAAGAATATCTTCATCCCCAATTTTCAGAGTTCGCCTCTTCAGATCCAGTTTGAATCCATACTTCGCCATTACATCCATTCCAAGAATAACTTCCTCCTCTATCTCAGCCACCAACACCTGATGATCGAAGATGGTGCTTCCAATGTGAAAGTTGGCAACTGTCTCACCGC
This sequence comes from Athripsodes cinereus, assembly GCA_947579605.1. Taxonomy (NCBI): domain Eukaryota; kingdom Metazoa; phylum Arthropoda; class Insecta; order Trichoptera; family Leptoceridae; genus Athripsodes; species Athripsodes cinereus. The sequence continues at coordinate 29,176,390 of OX388309.1, forward strand.
ATACAGACGCCGACACTCCAGTTGCCGTCCGTAATGTCCATTTAGTTGATTTTATTTGTTTTTTTTCGCAAACTAAATCAGGTCTCATGATTGTCTTTGTTGCTCCAGTGTCCAACAAAAGTTTCAAATTCTTTCCATTTACTTTGCCATTTATAAACATGCTGCTGACTTGTCCGCTGAACGACGCAACATCTGCATATCTCTTCGAGGCATTGGCAATGCGGGTCGACAGTTGCCCCTTTCCATCAACCCTTTTTAGTTTTCCTGGACACCGATTACGCAGGTGTCCAATTTGTCCACAGTCCCAGCAACGTAGTTGTCTCTTCTTTCCTTTCAAGGCCTCCAAAACCTTCTTAACTACGTCTTCTATTGAAAGTGGTTGATTTTCTTGTACAGCTTCCATCACACAGGATTGAGCGTGACCTCGTACGGATTGTCTTACAGCTTCAAATTCGAGTGCTTGGGTTAAAGCATCCCTAAGAGTTTGTGGTCTAGCCAGTTTTATAGCTTGTTGTGTCTCACTTGCTCGTAGTCCATCCAAAAACTTGTCTACTGCAAGACTTTCACATACATCATCAGAAACTGTAGGGTATGCACATCTCACTAGACGCGCTACATCCGCCTCGAATTCCTGTAGAGTTTCATTGGGCCTCTGCACACGATTCTTCAACTGTGACCTATAAACTTGTTCCATATGCTTTTGTCCAAATCGCATCTCCAGTCTCTCAACCAAAGATTTAAAGTTTTGTCTGTCCGCAAGCGGAATCATCTGAAGGACTCTTAAAGCATCTCCTCGTAAAGATATACTCAATACTGATGCTTTTCTTGTCATCGACCAGCCATTTATCATAGCTACTGTTTCGAACAAAGTTAAGTACTCTTCCCAAGAGTTCTTTCCATCAAAAGTTGGCATATCACTACGCACATGCTCCACCATTGAAGTTGCACCACTCTCTACACACTTGAACTCTGTGTCCACCGTTGTGTTCTGCTCAAAATCCGTTCTTGCTGTTGAAGAAAGCGCCTGATTCTCCAAAACTTTCACCTGCTTTGTTAACTCGCTAATCCTTTCATCAAAGGACACAGAATATTCTTGAAACTTCCTTTCAATTTCTTCTTTCGTTCCTCTAGAATCTTCTCGAAGCCTTTCTTTTCGATTTCTTTATAAAGCTCACTGGTGGTTATAGGCAACTCGAAGATATATGTTTCCGGATCTTCACCTGCTTCTTCCATCACCTTTCTTAGTCGAAGTTGGAGCACACCCTTCGTTCCAGATGTATCCGCGTCTCTTTCTTCTAGTTCGCGCTTCAGATCCACCACTTTCAAGTCAAGTAGAGTTAATTTTTTTGATGACATATTTTACACAGTCTTTATTTCCACTAAGCACTTAAATATCTGATTCACAATCCCACTTCTGACACCAATGTAACGTAAATCGTTTTTCTATAACTTGTGTCAGGGAAAATAAAGTCTGAATTCAATTAAAAGGATGACATCTTGAAAATTAACAATTTATTTAAACGTTTTTATTTATTTACAATTATTATTTATTTAAAATACATATTACAACATCTATTATTTATATATACGTCACATATTATTACAGTTCACACAGATTTCTTATATACACATTATATAACATCTTTCTTCCAGCCTATCTAGATCTTTCTTTTTATCAAAACCAAAACAAAACCTGTCATTATTTTCCAAACATTCCATAACCAAAAATAATATAAAAATTCAAATTCATTAAACTTCCAAACTTAAGTACCCTCCTAATGGTGATTACGTAACACTATGAAACCACAAAACGAATCCAATAGTAATATTTGATGCACTTTATACGAGTAGGTAAAGTCTCGCGTTTCAGATTTAAAACACTCTAACCTAATTCTCAGGTTATGCGGTTTTGTATGAAAACCGTGTTTTTATGCAAATATTTATATGCTAATGACCTTAGGTGTAAATTTGGATTAACTATTCCATGATGCCCCTAGCTAAGAATAGATTCGCCTTTTATTTATTTGTTAATTTTTGAGTGCCTTATAAAAGGCGGGTGTTAGTAAAACATAACATAGGTACCTACCTACATGTTATACCTAAGACATGAAAACTTAAAATTCAGCATTAAGGTATGCCTACCATCCCATATGTAATACTACTATACCATCACGGCATATCCCACTAATTTGGTAGCCAGCGATTTGACTGCAAGAAATAAACATGCAGATTATCCTCTCCGTGAGAATAAAAAAATAAAACATTCACAATGGGACATTCATGATGATATATCCCGAATGTCTTTTTTTATTGGCATAGCATAACAATTGATACAAATCGAGCTCGTTCCAAACTAATATGTGAATCTTGTACCTATTACATGTACTAACGCGACGAGACACACATACCTATACAATGCACTATACACATATATTTTTCACATGTGTATTTTCATATGTGTAACACATATATACACAAATATCTATGTAACACCCGGACCCTGAACACTGAAAAAACTTCTACACATCCGGATGTCTCAGGAGTCGAAGACCCTTTCTTATATTTGGAACAATCTTCGAGAAAAAGGAAATCGAACCTGGGACTTCGTGACTCAAAAGCATCTGTAGGTATATTAATGTAGAAACGGTTTGAATGGATGAGGCTGGTTTCTGTACTATGCTCCCGAGAGGAACGGTAAAGGATAAAGTGAATTAATACATACTTCGAATTAAAACCTAATTTGTACACAAGTTAAAGACAACGAAAAAGAGGATCTATTGATCACTTTTTTCCCGAAACATTAATCAAAACTTTCAACCGGAACACGGCAAGTCCATTTTTTTCAAATAATATTGTGTTTCTTTTGAAGATTAACATTATAACTTTATCGCGAATTTAATTAGCATTTTCTCTTAAGATGTTCCATTAATAACAAGGTCGCTTGTATAATAATAATAATAGTGTATTTTTCCTAATTAACATAACTCCTTTTTCCACAAGGCTTTAATGATATTTTATTTTAAGGAGATTTTATTATTTTGTTTTATAAATGACTTAATTAATCGAGTTTAAATTTTAAAAATATATTTCTGGCGTAGGTATTCCGGAAAGAAATAAAATATCACTCATACTATCATTTTCCGTGAGGGCAAAAGATACCACAATACCCACCTCCTGGAACGATTACACTGGCTGAGGGTGGCGGAAAGGGTGACATTCAAGGTTTGCCTTTTGGTCTACAAGGCTATAAACAAAATGGCACCATCGTGCCTCACAGAGCTTTGTCCCCTTGACTAAACCACCAGAAGACCTCTGCTCTCTTCGGAACTGGCAGTGAATAGACTTACTGAGCCCAATAGAGCCGGTAAGTCTAACTTCTATGAAAGGGCGTTTGGTGTTGTTGGACCAGCTACGTGGAATCACCTACCGGTGCCATTGAGAGATTGTCACTGTCACCAGCTTCAGAAGCAAATTGAAAACTGAACTCTTCACCGGCGTCCTTGAGATGGTCTAGGGACTCTTAAACGGCGTCAAAATAAAATCATCCAGAATCATCATCATCATCATAATAAGGCCATTTTCCACAAGTAGGGTAACCAATGAACTAACGCCATGAAATGAACATGCAATTCGTCCTCTCCGTGCTAATAAAAGTAAAGAAATTCAGGACGGATGGTAAACTTCATCACCGGATTATATGGTGTTAAATGGATGTTAAATGATACTGAAAGGACCTTTCGCCTCGTGTGACTCTTTAAAATACTGTAAACTTTCAATATCTCCTTCCATAGGATTCCACAGGTCAAAAATATAAGACAAATCATAGTTTCATCCCTACATTCTCAAATACAACATCCAAGATATTTTTTTTTTATATTATTTCTGAAAAGAAAAAAGCTTGAATGAATAAAATACTACAGTAAACCAAAGAGCTATTTTTATATACCCACATAATTTTATCCAACATATTATATTAAATGGAAAAACAAGAAGGTTTGGTAAAGCAAATTCATTGTTGATTTATATTTAAGCTACTTTTTATAACTACTACCAAAATTCCAGAAATTTCGACCGCCAGACTATTATTTTTCTTTATTTATTTTCAGAAATGTAACAACAAAAAACTTACTACTACAAAATTCTACTAACGAAACATTACTTACACGTGTTCTTATAACAGATATAGAAAATGGAATATACTGCCTCACTGGACTTGAGTCTTTTCTGAGGCAGTATTAATTCAAATAGTTTATTTTTTCAATAGATAGATTTAAAAAAAAATTTACATATTTATTTGAATTCTCAGAACTAAGCGATGCTTTGAGGGCTTATCAAATTCTCTATTAATACAAAAAAAAAACAGCAAACAAATTTAGTTCGACAACACATTCCATCCAACACCAAGTATTAGTACAATAGCATAAAAATCACATTCAACACAAAAATAATATCCAATATATTCTATTATATTACCCAATAGTTGACCATCAGGTGATTCCAATTTATGAAAATTTCATGATCTTTCATATTCAATCTACAGTTGCAGAATTCAACCGAAAATTTGCAATCTCTTTTTAACGTTGCACGATATAGCGACGAATGAGGATATTAGAAGAATTTGCGGGTGTAAAAAGAGAGTTGTGGATAAAATGCGTGTAAATAAGACATGCTAAACAAATGGATGATGAAAGGAGGACAAAAAGGCTAAACTTATCTGAAAAAGATGCTAAGAGAAAGAACGGGCATTCAAGAACCGATCAAATCCTCAAGGACGTCCGTGTGTTGTGTAAGAGAAAAGAACATGTGTGTATGAGAAATAGTATGACTTTATAATAAGCGATAGAAGTGTGTAAGGATAGATTTATGTATAGGTATGTCGTTCCATCTTCTCTGCCTTTCCTACTGGAGATACAGCATGAGGATGTAGTAGTAAAGTAGTAAGTTGTTATACCACTCCACACCAAGATACGAAAAAATATTCAAAAAGATGTGGCAGTCTGACACGACACGAAAAGAACAAATCAACATTATATACCTATTGCGATTTGTAATCTTTTTCTGAAAAAATGTTTAATCATACATAAATAATTAAAAAAACAACTTTATTGTAAACAACAAAAATAGAAACCAACTTAAATTTTCATTGTGCAGAATAGTCTATTTTTAAGCGAGTATTTGGAACGCTTGTTTGAGAGACTTTGCTTAAGGATAACTTAGGGAATAATAAAACGGCCTCCCACGCCAATAAAGTAATTCTTGTGAAGTTTTCAGCCCACATGAGAAAAGTTTTATGAAGAAATCGACTACCGTTCACTAGGCTGGACATCATTAATCAAATATTTATCTCGGTTAATCGGTAAACCGTAACGGTTTAAAAGTTTACAACGTCACTCGCTAAGTCGCTATTATTTTGTGAAATGCGGGCTACATTTTGATCGGTGCAGTTATTTCAAAGAATATTTTTATTTATTCTCTAGTGGGGAAAATTTCTTTGTCTTTAAAAAACACAGAAATATGATTCTGATATGAATGTTTTTCGCTTTTTCTTGTTTTCCTTTTTATTCTCTCTCTCTTCGCCTAAAATATATATATGATGTTTTTTATATGAAAGATGAAAATATGGCCATAACATCCAACGGGATGAGCCGCCATAAAAAAACACAGAAGGTAGTTTATTTATGTATTTAACACAATATACGGCAATGGCCTTTATAAGTATACAGATAAACTTTATAACGTCACACAATCATTCAACACATGTACAAAAATATAAAAACATAAAAACAGACAAAACATTCTCTAGTTAAAGTCAAAAAATAAAAATGAAAATTAAAATACAAATAAAATAAATTCATTAAAAGACAAATTTTAGTCACTAGTCAAGATATTAAAAAAATAAACAAAAAATAATATAATAATTTTAAAACTGCACAAAAATACATGAACATGGGAAAATCTAATTGTGACTTATACCAACTCCTAAAAAATGTCTGCCCTCTTCGGGGAAAATTACAGACTTAATTCAACAAAGGTAAATATTGGAGTTGCAAAATTTTTGGGATAACTTAAAATTTAAGAGTTAATCACGTATTTAATAGAAATAATTGATAAACTCGTTAATGTTAACCCCCAACTCTGGCATTCATAATGTATTAATTCGTTAATGTTAACCCCCATCTCTACCATTCACAATGTATTAACTCGTTAATGTTAACCCTCATCTCTGCCATTCACAATGTATGTATTAACTTGTCAATTTTCTATACCCAACTCTGTCATTCACAATTTATTAACTCGTTTTACCTGTATAAGTTATGTGGTATTGGTTATATGTTACAATTTACACATAAGATGGTATTTTGACAGGTTGACGTAAAATCAGAAACAAATTTATAGATTTATATTTTTTCATTCTGTCAAGGAGAATGGAGGATGCGAGAGGAGTGTTGTGGATAGAAAGTGTGTAAAGAAATTGCTATGTACAGGATATGTTGAGTAAATGAATGATGAAAAGGTGATGAAGAGGATGTATCTATGTGAAAGAGGGGATGTGAGAAAGTGCAAACGTCCAAAAATTATGTTGTTTGATCACATGGATCAAATTCTTAGAGAAATCAGCGTGCGTTTATGAACGCAAAGAAGTATGTAGGGATATAGCTGTGTGGCATTCCGTCCTTTCTGCCTTCCCCACTTAGGATACGGCGTGAGGCTATTATATTATTATAGTAAAGTAGTATTTCTTCAAGGATTACACGTTGATTTATTGCTTTAAGTGTAAGTATGATGTATATACACGTGTAAAAAATAAGTATCGAATGGTTGTAATGGAAACAAATAAATTATGTAAAGACAAAATAATCTTTCTTTACGTACCATCACGCCACCTCACACAAATGGGGCAATGCAATCAGACCAATCGCATGTAATAAACGTACAACTGATCTTCTACATAATAAAAAATAGAATACAGGATGGGTGGAATACCTCATCGCTGAATTGAATGTCTCAATTTTTTATAATTTCTAACTTAATGTTTATTCATCTATGACGCCCGATGGGGCTCGGAGATAACGCTCTTGCCTTTGAGTCACAAGGTCCCGGGTTCGACTCCCGGCCAAGAATGACCTTTTTCAAATTGTTCTGGGTCCAGGGTGTTATATTTATATATGTTTATGTTTAGTGAATTATATTATATAATATACATACAACTTTTTTGAAGATAAAACATTATCATGTACAGCGTTTCGAGGTGCTATGGCACAAAGATGGTGCTTTAAATACTCTACGTTTATTATTATTATTATTAATATGTGTATCGTCGCGTTAGTAACCGTAATACAAGATTCATATATTAATTTGGGACTAGCTCAATCTCTGAATTGTCTATGCATGTTATGTTACTATTTTGAATATTTTATCATAATCAACTTTTCAAAAATGTTACTACTGAATTTGATACAACCTATTTTTATAATAAATTTATCATTACACAAAGTTAGGGTAAGTATTCTGATTTTATCAAAGTAAATATTAGGTTTTATAAAGTTCGACAATCTTTTGTTATCACCAAACTTGCGAAAACATTGAAAATTTATGTAAAAGAATTTTCTTACAAGTTTAATAAATACCTACAACACATGTTTCAAGAATACGAGAGATTATTATTATATTATATAAAAAAATATCATTTCACGAGATATTTAAAAGAAAATACTTTGGAACACAGAAAGTTTTTATTATCCAAAGGAAAATAAGATATGTACTAGGTACTTGAAACCTTCTGTAAAATATTGCAGTCTAGTGCGTATTCCCAAAGCTTTAAAAATCCTTCATCTTATTTTATCTTGTTAGACAATATTTTGACAAACTTTAGCATATACCTACATCTTTAATGTCTACATAAGGTTCAATCGTATGATGAAACTATGTTACTTCTCCAATTCATATTCAACATGTCGGTGATCGATATATTATTGTTTGTGCTCTGACAAGATGCTACGGATCAGTAGAGTGCTAGTGTATTACAGAAAAGTTGGCTGAGAGCACGGTGTGTGACTGTGGAGAGGAACAAAACACTAGGCACCTCCTGAAATATCCAATGGTTCCCAGATAGTGTAACTGGGAGGAATTCGTGGAGTGAATTCATCTGGAGGGAGCTGCAAAACATATCGTGGCTTTCTGGGAGGGAATGGGAATATAGACCGTCATTTGCTGACTGACACGAAAAGAAGAAGACAAAAAAGTTATTGAGATTTCACATAATTTAAACGGTGTGACTTTGTTATTAATTGTGTCAGTGCACACGTAGTAGAATTCCATAATTAGATTATATTGAAACAAGTGTTTTATTCTACTATAGATTATGAACTGTGAGAGAGACGTCTTTCGACTTACCAGGTCATAATAATCAGATTGATAACCTGATAACGTATTCATCAAGAGATTAATGATGTTGAAATTGCTTTATTTCTCGGATATTTCATGAGTCCAAGGACTCCTATTTATCCGTTTAGGTGACAATTTATTAATATTTGAACTCTCTCTAGTCTAATACCACTATGCCAGTGTTGGCATCTCCGATCCCACCACGTCAGTGGGCGGGGGACCCGGCTGACGTAGCAGATCCCATCTTGAGACCCACACATCCACGAATGCCTTAAAACGTGAATTGTTTGTGGCATTTAAAAACACTTCCCCAAACCAGATGGGTCGAGGAGTGTCAACAGTCATACCCAGAATCATTTCCTCTCTTGCATCCATCATCAAAGGATATTCCCAAAGGATATGTTCCGCATATTGAGCTCCTCTCCCACATGTACACCATAGACTATCAGTCAATGCTAACTCAAAAAGTTTTCCTCTTAACTGGCCATGTCCAGTGATAAGCTGTACAGAGAAATGATCAAGGGACAAGAAGCTCATTCTCAGTCAAGAGATTAATAAAGATTAATAAATAAAAAAAAATTATACATGACTTTATCCAAGAAAGAGTCTACCACCAAAAAATTGAACGACCAAATTAAAGAGCCAACTCAAAGTACATTACATGCCCTTCCACACATGGCTAAGGATTTTACGTTTTAGTGACAGATGGTGGATAAAATAAGGTAGGTACTTATAATAGACATGATCTTGTTTATTGTGGTATGGACGGAAAAGAAAATATTTTATATTTAAATCCGTTTGATTTGTGAAATATGTCCGACTAGTTTACCTATTACAAATGTTTGGAGTCAAAAAACTTTACAAATACCACTAAAAATTAATCTACGCGCGACCAAGGTTTCAACAGGTAACCTGTCATTCTCAAGCGCAATATTTGACAGGTTTCCTGTTGAAACCTTGGTCGCGCGTAGATTAATTTTTAGTGGTATTTGTAAAGTTTTTTGACTCCAAACATTTGTAATTATGTTTAGAAACTACCACAACGTTACCGCCAAATCAATAAATAATATGGTTATACATAATATTTAAATTCGTTTGACTTGTTTATGTATCTTACGAGTTCCAACAGACACATGTTTCATCGTTTGAAAAAGTCTTTTTACCGAATATATTATATTATTTAAATGCCACATGTAAAGTTCGGGATGTGCTGGTATTAGATTTTTTATGATCATATCAGCTGTCACAAAATGTTTTGAGACAAAATAACATATTTTATTCATACATGAAATAATTCACAAATGTAAACATGTAAAACAAATATTAGAAAAACATATTTTCATAAAATATAAAATGAAATATGTGTAAACAGCAGTAGGTACTCGGGATTTTTTAGGATTCAGCACCTTCTAAAAAATTATTGATCCCATACTTAAAAACTGGTTTTGCCTAATTTCATGTTATTTTCGAGATCAAGGGCGGGGGGCAGTTGGCCTTCTTTGCCCAACCTTGAGTATGCACTTGTAGGTTAATCTAAGTTCCGTAAAGTTTTCAGGAGAGAAAAGATATCCCACTCTTTTCTTTATGTTTTCGAGAGCTCAGCAAAAGACAGTTTTTTGTAGAATATCAAAATATTCAATTCTGCTGTCAGGTACGTCATGCATCCTGAATATCTTTTATTTCTTAGTATGGAGAAAACGTCAGGCATGTTCATTTTATGCAGTAAGTCTACTGGCTACCCCATTTATGGGAGATGATGAAAAGACATTTAAACTTTGTGTGTTAAAAATGATTTGTTTTGTTCTTGCGTTGATTCCAAATCGTAACAGGGAGAATGGTGGAATTGGTGAACGTTGTTCATGAACACCAAAAAATACCACTCAAGCCACTTTAGAGCCAATTCATAAGCGTTGGGATGCCTTTCTCCCTTCTTTCGAACAGATTTTACACAATCTTACAATGTGTAAACATGGTTCTCTAATCGAGATAGTTTCAAATAACGATTTGTAAATATCCGTCCGTCTAAGCAAGGACATGTTTTATCAGGTACTAAATTTGATGGTAAGTAAATGAAAATGATCTAGAGTTTGTGTGTTCACATTGTGAAAAGACATTTTATACATATTTGATATTGACAAAAACACTGTTTACTTTTCACTATTGATTTATTACTCGAGTACTTTCGTCAAGTTAGCTTGATATTTTCAAGAGAACCCCACTATATTTTAATGAATTTTAAATTAATATAAAATAAAAATAGTATTAAACGCAGTTAAATTTCCACTATGTATATTTATATTTAAATAACATGATCCATTGTTCTCTTCATCCAATCAGCATTTGCAGTATGATGAGACCACGATCAGAGAAATTTCATGGGATTGTAAACCTGAATAGATTCACAGAATGAAATAAGGAATGGACGCAATTATATTATATTTGCTTTTCATGAATTTCACAAGATAAAAATCAAATAAAATACCCAGCAGGTAGCTTGAGTTATTATGTATTATTCAGCATTAGAACCCTTCCAAAATGCTTCATGGGAAATACCAATTACTTATATGAATGAGTCAGTTTCTTAAATTATACCCAAACATGATTATTTAATGCGGGGTATCGCTTTCGTGAGCACTATTTTATCAACAATTTCCTCGATTGGCAAACCTTAGGTAGGTATATCATAACAGTGAGAATGGCAGATTTGGTGAATGTTGTTCATGGACAACGAAAGTGACCACTTAAGCCAGCTAGAGCAAATTCGTAAGCGTTGGAACACCTTTCTCACTTCTTTCGATTAGATTTTACACAATGTTACATTATGTAAACATGGTTCTCCAAAAGAGATGTCTGATTGGTTTTACTATTTTATCTTTTTTGTGATTGCGTATCTCTCTCTCTCTCTCTCTCTTTTGGCAATGCACCCAATATATAAGTGATGCTGATTGTAATTGCGCATGTTTTATGAAAAAAAACCATCTATAAGTCATTCTAGATTAGTTGGAAGAAATCGCGTGTTTTCGATAAACTCTACGTAAATTTATTGATTATGTAATGTTTGTGTACAATTGGTTTAATCAACGCAAGGAAAGAATGAATAATTAAAATCATCATCATCGCCCTCAACGCTCCTCTCAACGTTAGAAACCAGCCTCCTCCATTCAGAGCGTCTCTGCGCCAATTGCGTCACCTCTTTCCACGACATTCCCTGCGCTCTGATCCTGTATGTTATAAACAAGGGGGTCGTCCACTCTATGCCAATAATAGTTAAGATATTCAGAATATTCAGAATGGCATATCTTATCGCTGAACTGAACTTGACTTTTACAGGATGATGGAAAATCTAGCCGAGAGATATCGAAGGATTGTAGTCAAAAGATTCCACACACGGGGGTATTTTGGAAGTCTCCATAGACATCTGCGGTATCCGGGTAGACGGTGGATCCTTCAATGTCAATCCCATACTCGGACATTTCAGAAATCGGGTGAACCTTATGTACGTATCGTATGTATATTCATTTTTATTCGATTGTAAGTAATTTCTGGAGCAGCCAATAACTTACCTTTGTATATTTTCCTAACGAACCATGACCTTATAATTTCAGTTTTCACCATTATTCTAAATGTCTTACTTATATGACTTGGAGTGGACGACTAAAACGTTCACTAGACGCAGTTAGTCCGCTGACTACCCCATTTGTAGAAGACGCCGTGATGATATCGAAAGAAAGATCGAATTCATAAGACCGTACGGAAGTATCAAGTTTAGTGATGATATAACATTACTTACATAGGTTGACGTATTTAACGTTTCTTTGCAATCTCGTTAGCGTTGTACCTGCATAATATAACGAGTGATTTATAAGAAGAAAGTCAACATAATATTATTTTAATAAAAATAGCGTTAAAAAACTTGTTATGAAATAATATATTCTTACCTTTAGATACGTACGCCTTTCGCCCTCCAGTTTGGCGGTGATAAATCACCTTTTTATCCAGAAAAAAGTCGAGCGAATCCAATGATAATAATAATAGTGAGAAAATTATATGAAAAACTTCAATACATTTAACACCAAATTTGAATAACAAGAAAATCACTGAATGATAATTATTAATTAGAAAATAGCACTGAACAATTTTTTTTGATGTTTAAGATATTATTGAACAAAATTATAGTGATGTAAAATATTTTTATTTGGCACCAACAATCGATAAAATGATGAAATTTTATCAGAATAATTACTACTTATTTATGTAATTTTTTTCAGTAACACCGATAATTATACTACCACCTCGTAGAATAATTAAGAAATCATTAAGTATTCTATGACGCTACAACTTATTTCATCCTAAATATTATTAAATTATATAAAACAGAGTGTAGGAAATATTACTGCCTATAATGACGTATATTATGTTTGTATTACTATTTGTTGAGACTATTAGTACTGAAAATATACTGAATAGTGTCAGAGTATCCCGCCGGCGTCGCCTCGATCGACTGACTGAAGTGGTACTGAAAACGAACGAACGCCGTAACTGCTGAAACACCACGCCGAAGGTTCTGTGGACGTTCGATCTTTTGAAAAATATTAAACTGTGGATCGCGTTAAATGTCATAGGTCTCCAATACAATAATATAATTTCCTAGTAATTTTCATTGACACAAATTAAACTTAGTTGGCTGGATGGACTCAGATAAAAAATATTACTGAAGTTACATCATCCACGTCAGATGTAAATGGCTTCCAAATTTTATTTACGTTCAATTTTCGTAGCCTTTAGCTTTCCTTTGAAACGTATCAGATTTTCTTAAACATGTCTAAAAGTAAGAGTATGTATATATTAATTTTATGGCAATAAATTTTAAGTATGAAAATCCATGTTAAATTATAGTAAATATTAATCTCAAAAATTTAATAAAAAACTGTTTAACATTTACTTCATGTGGAACGCTTATGCTCACAACTTTTTTTAAAAAGATTTATGTATCTGGGTTTTTGTTATAAACCCAAATACAACCTTACACCCCTTTTACAGTAAGCTTGTGTCGTGAAGGGAGAGTTTGCCGGCACCTGGGATCGAACCACCAACCAATTTATTGAGTACATTTTTGTGGACGATTTTGTTTGAGTTGATAAAACTAAAAAAAATTGTAATATTTTCATAGGTCGGTAGAAAATATAAGTTATTGAAAAATGAAAATATTCACGGCAACGCAGTTTGATATTTAGCGTCGCGTCTGTTGTTTGTGTCTATGTATTTGTGAATAAAATGAATGTATGTGTGTGAATGAAGAAACGAACGTAGCTAGTAGGGTAGTACCTACCTATACATAGTATGGGGTATGAATCTAAATGGAGTCTCCGTTCTATGAAACCCGGGACGCAGTACAGTACCAACAACACCATAGAGAAGGTAGGTACTACCTAGAGGTAGGTACTCTTTATATCCGACACCAGGCAAACCGGGCAACTTTTTATCCACGACTTATAAACAAGTGTAAAAAGGGACGTCGTATAGAAACACTAGCACAAATCTAAGCTGTTTACGTTGTATTATTTTTTTTACATTTTTTCTTCAGTCACAACAATAAAATTGGCTGTGTGTCACGGGGGTCAAGCTTGCCTGCTTTTTGCTTTTACTCGATGTTCCCCGCAACATTGACTACTGATACTATACCAACTCACTCCATGACTCTTTTTTCCCCTACTCACTCTATTTTTTTATTTTTGTTATTATTATTTTTTCTTTTCAAAAAGCGAATCCGATTGTTGTACGTTTTTGGGTTTAGAAATAACCTCGCTTTATACCTACGAAGTAAACTTAAATCTTGCTTTTCTCCTTATTCTCCTATAGTACAACTTTTTGATGCAGATAGTAAAAATAGTATAATTCCATTTTTTTTGCAGAACTTATGGTGATGGTATAATAGTAGTAGATCGAAAAATTGTCTACTATTTACAAAAATTTCGCATTGAAATGAAGAAGGCATGTTCTCGGGAGAAATATTTAGCGTAAAAAATTAAGAAAAGTAAAATATAGGCACTTAATTTCTATTCTAAAGCAGTGGAGTACCTGGGAAAGAAAAAGTATCCACCTGTTTTCTGCAAGTTTTCAAGTGTTCTGTGAAAAGCAGGTGCGAATCAAAAAGACACTTAACATCCAAAATTCAGTGATGTGGTATGCCGCCCATCCTGGCTATTTTTGTTGAAACATTGAGAACAGCTTGTGCTTGTTATTGCTTATTATTACTTATAGCTAGTCTGCTGGCTACCCCACATGTGGGATATGCCATTATGGTGTAGTATATATTTAATGTCTTGTATTCAACAATGCCATAAAAAAATTACGTAATCACAGACAATATATCTTATTCAAAATATTCTGTTTTGTCAAAATAACAATGAGGCATGTCACCCATTCTGAATATCTTACTTATATGGTTCAAAGACGACAATCTTCGTTACATGTACTTATTTCGCTGACTATTGATGAATTAAATACAGTATAATATAAAAAGATAAACAAAAACACATTACAAAAAATATTTATCACAATTTCAAAAAAAATATATAAAATGGAAATTTAACACATGAAACTGTCATATTAGGCTGTGAAAAGACAACGTATATATATGTGGTAGTTTCCTGGACATTATTGAACAAAATATCTTCTAGAAAACTACCAAATAAGGTGACTTTTTTTTCTAAGCCTTATACGAAAGTTTCATGAGTTGAATTGACATATTTAATATCGTACAATGGTTACCCGTAAAAACCAAATTCGCAGCAAAATGAAAAACCATGTAACTTAATCCTTAATAATTTATTCTGTCCATGAAATAATACTTAACCACAATACTGATAGTTTGATTCAGTAACTAAAGTAATAACAAAATTACTAGAGAGGTATTGCGTTAATCTATTTTCCAATCATTCCGTGACGGGGAAAAACTCCAATTTACCAATAAATTTCCGATTTGACAGCCCTGTAGGGATTTTCAAATAAAAAAGAACGTATTAGTATGTATTGGTTGATACTGTACCTATACATACATACATACTTGTGTATTTGTATGTATTATATCGATGCTGGCTGTTTCGTTTGGTGGTGTGCTAAAAGTATGAGAGGGTGGTGTGACGTATTACATGGGGAAATGACGTACGTCACGTGGGTACGATTGGGCAACGTGTTACACAGTTTTTTTATGAGATTTTTTGGATGATTGACTGATTTCAATAATTTCTACAGTTATATGAAATCGAGTAAAATAGTTGACACCTTAATTTTTTTAGTGATGTTGGTGATTGTGAGATTTTATTTACCTACCTACTTTTATTTCGTTAACACTAGGTATGTTACATTTGAATTTAATATTAAAAATAATGTGTTTTTTGTCCTTCTCTTCACTTGTATTTTACGAAATTTTAAATGTGTAGGTAAAGGAAGAAAACATATATTTTTTCGCTATTTAATCTCTAACGTTATTTCATTCAAAATAAAAAAATATTTAATCAATACAAAAAAGCTTAAGAGAATTATAGCGCCTTAAAGTTACAAGTGTATATAATAATTTATTAACTAGAACAAAATTCTGTATATTATTTATTACATACTAGATAAAAATTATGTATTAACTACATTACCCTCTACGCATCTAGCCCCATGTTACCCTTGAAAACTTGAAGAAAGAACCGACGTACGTGCACAATTTCCATCTCTTTCTACTGAAGGACGTTTCGAACAATATAGTAGATACGACAAACCGCAACTCTTCTCACTCTTTCATACACATTGCAGAATATCTCATCTCATTCTAACTATTGATCTTTTCGCTTATTATACTCTATTCCATTCTGTTGGTTGTGTGATTTGTAACGGATTTTCACTAAGCAGGGCTGCCATATTATTATACATGGAGGGTCCTATAAACGATGCAAATTTATTATTATTTGGTAAATTATACCTGCTTTTAAAAAAGAGCATAGCTATATTTTATAAATACACCTACATATTTTTACTTTTTTTATGTTACGAAGACTACTCTGTAAGTTCATTATATTATGCATTTAATATATTGCATCCATGGAGTTCCGGCAAAGAATTGATCTTCCATTATTTTCAGGAAAATTTTGGGTGTCCTGTAAAAATCAGGTATTCGTGAAACGTCACGTAGTACTATACTATACCCTCACGCCGTGTCCCAAGTGGGGTAGGCAGAGAGAACGGAACACCAAACATATCTATCTTTACACACTTCCTTTGCTTCCTCCACATTCATACAGTTTCTCATACACGCACGTCGGTTCCTCTTACTTAACACGCGGCCGTCCTTGAGAATTTGATTCACGTGATGAAGCCACGTGGTTTTCGGACGCCCGCGTTTCCTCACACCCTTTCTTTCAGACAAGTATATCCTCTTTGTCATTCTTACTTCGTTCATTCGTTCAACATGCCCAAACCACCGTTATTTATTAATTTTAATTCAGGAATGAGGTATGCCATCCATTCTGAATGTCTTATTTTTTTTTTAAATCGTTCTGAATGTCTTATTTTTTTTTAAAAAATTAATAAATCGATCAAACTACTTCTACTACAACTAAGTACTACACGAGGTAGCCAGCAGACAAACTGCACGTAATAAATAGGCAAGCCGTCCTCTCTGTGCCAGCAAAAAAGTAAGAAATCCAGGATGAGTCGCTGAATTAATGCTTAGATATAGCAATGATCTTCTACTTTCTTCAATGCTGAGAATCGTGATCTGCCAGTGTTTTTGCGTCTTCTACACTACTGAACATAGGTACTCCAGTCTACCCGATATTATTACTGACAAATAAGACGATTCTTACAAGGATCATTACAGCTGAAGGCCAATGCGATCCTAGAAGAAAACATTAAACAATATCCAAACGATAACACAACTACAATATATCTTCGATTTTTCTTATAAATTCTGCATACCTACGTCTCGTTGAAGATATCAACCTCTCATATCCTGCTGAAGACCTCATTATTGCTTCCACCACTGTGGAGCCAGTGGCAGATATAATTTGGTTTACCCATCATCGGATTAACCGCATGTAATAAGCATTAAAGTAATCATCTTCGTGTTAATAAATGTTAAGATAATATATAATATGAGAAATGTTTTGATTGATTTGACGTTTATGTTGTAAAACTCCATGTTTACTTATTTAGTTTATTGAACATAAAAAAAAATTACAGATATAACAACTCACAGACTATTTGATATATTCTTAAATTTAAACATCCTCCTTATAGAGACAATTCTCGTGTAAAGGAGGGTATATCTGGAAGAAAACACAATTGGTTTCAATTTTACTTTAAGTATATATTTTAATTTTAATATAGAGATCTGGTTTCGACTTACACAGCCATTGTCAAACTCTTAAATGGGTAAATTTTAAACGTCTTATAAAATATGGGATGTTTTTCCAGTATTACCTGTCTTGGACAGAATATTTGAAAACTTACTGAAAAGAGTTGTAGACCATTACATATTTACTGGTGAGGCTGTGCAATCGAGTTCCTTGAAAATTTATTAATAACCAACGGATTATGAAAATAAAACAATCTTGGTCAAATAGCTACCTATTCAATCAGTTTTGCGCAATCATTAATTAATATAACATTTCAATCACAACTATTATTCACTGTGTAATTATTATCTATGGTCTGATCACGTGTAAAAGATAATCTCGGTCTACTAACCGTAATGTTGCCATTGTCATTAATAATACGAGTAGATATTATTATTTTTATACATACTTAGTTGATCATGAAAATGTTTATAGTTAGGTACAGTTTATGTAATAATCTATCATTAATGCGTTGTAATATTATACTAGACTTAAGCCCAACGTTACTCGTGGAATAATCATTCTGATTGACAATTTGCTGCCACTACTTTAGTTTATTTATTTATTTATACAGTGAACTTTTAACATGAAGAAATATATAAAAAAAAAACAACTACAAATAATAGTAAAAAATATATTACAAATGCAAATAACATATTACAAAAGTACCTACACAAACATTGGCACAGAGACGCTCTGAATGGAGGAGGCTGGTTTCTGCCCTGTGCTCCCGAGAGGAGCGTTGAGGGCAATGATGATGATGATGACCTACACAAACACATTAGCAATGAGTACATAGCAAAAATGAATAATATAATCTAGCAAGTACCTAATTTATTATTTGTCGTGTCGGAGGCAAGAAAAAACCAATCAAACTGATCTCCTACTTACTTTACTTTTCGTATGGCGAGTCTTGGGCAGTATTCTTCACCACTTGTGGTTGCGTCTCAGTCATGTTTCATAGTCTCAGGTCCAGCTGCTGCAGCCAGTTGGTAACATCCTCTCCCGCTCCGTGCAGGCTGGATGGGTCCCCTGGGAATCTGCGCAATGGGCACTCCTCGACGATGTGGCGAATTGTCTGATAATCTCCAGTACTGTGCAAAGCGCACAGCAGGTGGAAATGCGTCAAAAATATCCTCCATAGTGCATGTGACAGGGCACAATGGACACTCCAACAAGTGTGGCATGGTCTCTGCTGCACCACAGTCACATGCTCCGGATTCGTCTTGCAGAAAGCCCCGTCACGGCAGTTTCTTACACTAGATCTTAGTCGATTTAGGGTTTTCCATGTCTTATAATAATATACTTAACACAAATTATAATAATAGGTATGATGGTCAAAGAACACAATAAAAAAATAGAAGGTATGTAGGTAGGCTATAACAATACTAGCAACCAAAATGCAACAAAAGACAGAGTTCTAACTATATTATATATCTGAGTACTATTTTTTGATTATTTCTTCATCTGGTAACGTCACATCATTGATAATTTAAATTATAAGTAACAATTTTCTGTTTAATTTATTGACATTTTAAATCATTACAGACAATTTGACATTTTAACTATTTATGACATTAATTCTTATGACATTTAAATTATTTGTATCATTTCCATTGATTAGATTTTTTTTTTCTTCTTTCTACATGACATCTCCTACATTATTGCAATTTTAATTCTTGACATATTAAATATTAAACATTTCATTGACATTCTGTACTGACACTTCAATATTTTATGATTTGACTAAATTATTATTGTTATGAAATAATTCTCTTTTGTGTTTTGTTAATTCTTGTTTTCCAACTGTGTTGTGAATGAGATATTTGATTTGTGTATTATTTATTCTTGAACATGTAAAAGGCTCACGCCGTGGATTGTGAAATAAATAAATAAATAAATATATTGGGAATCCATATTCGATAGAGCTTTGTTGAAAATTAAAGTACAAATTTTCTTTTATAATTTACTAGTTGTACAGTCATAATAAAAATACGGTTGTTCTATCTGTTTGATGAAAAATTAGACATTGTGGATTGGTAACATACCTCATCGCTGAATTCAAGTGACGTAGGTACTTATGCTAATACGTACACAACTAAGATGCATTAGTAGTCAAACCAAGTCAGAAATAACTCAAATCGCTCGACAACGGGTGGAGAGCCTTAAACAAAAGTCAGAAACAAAAATCTAGCTACCATTACAAATTACTTAACACATCAAAAAAAAACTGGAAAAAAAATACTTTATTACTTAAAGCAAAGTAATTACTTTAAAGGAACATCTTTTTGAATAGAATTAAATTTGTACATAAATAAGAGTTCGTAGGGACGATAGGTAATTACGTAAATGCCACAAAGTTTATCATTATGGTCACAACATTTACATAATTATAGGACCCACCTACTAAGTTTTATAATGTTTTTTTGTTTAACATACTGAAGCCAAAAATATTATTATCTTAAAAACTTCACTGAGACTGCTTTTGGCCAACGTGATCTCAGCAGGAAAAAAGCAAAATCTAAAGAGAGAGAAAAATATACGCACACAAAAGAGACATCTTCTTCTTCTTCCTGGCACTGTTCCAACTTATTGCCGCTGAAGGCTGTTGGGGTCGGCTCTTCTGTTTCTTATATCATCTTCATCCAGGCCATTTCTCCATAGGATTCTATTGGATTGTGTCATCCAGTTATTCTTTGGTCTCCCTCTTGATGAATGTCGAAGGAGATTTATTGACGTAGCTTTGTTAACAATGTGTTCCGGTGGTCTCCACCTTTTGTGCCCATACCCATGTGTACTCGTACCATCTTAGTTGCCTCTCTTCTAGTTTGTTATTTATGTCAGTCACACCCATGCTACCACGAATGCGTGAACTTCTTATCTTATCTTTTAATGATAAGCCTGCTGACTACCTGAGCATTCGCATCTCTGCTGTCTCAAGTTGTCTGTTGAACGTATTATTATATATGTACAGTCCAGCATTCCGAGCTATACATTATCGCAGGCCTGACGATAGTCTGTTATATTTTACCTTTAAGTTTTACTGGCATTTTAGGATCACAATAAGAGAGATATCATCGAAATGAAAAAAACAAAATCATAGGAGAAACTTTATCCTGGCGATAAAAACATTGAATAAATTATAAATGTTACACAAAGTTTTTTGCATTTAGCTGGAATTTCACACCTGCATTTAAGTGAAAATATTAAGAATATTACTCCACAGACACCTCATCCGCACAACCAACGGACTGGGAAAACTCCCTTAATTTTTTTTTCTTATTTACAAACATTAAAAGAGAACAATGAGTAAACCAATTAAGATCCCTTTCTTACCAATCTAATAAACGTATTTGAGACTTAAAATGTTAAAACACATTATGAAACAGAAAAGGTGCTCCGATGCTTACGAATCGGCTAATACTGGTTTAAGTGCACTTTTTCCCATGGTACGTTCACCAATCCCACCAATTCCTGTTTCAAACTGTCATGTTCGGCATCAATGAATCTGTTGAGCATACATGTCAACTAACAGCAACCATCTTTATGAGTGTGTTCGAGGCTGTTGACAATCTATCGTTGATTTATTAAGTCTAATCGGCATCGGCAGTAGAATTTGGGGTTATGTTTGTTCGGCTATCTAGTGAGTAAAAAGCATAATGCTGTCGAGAATGATTATAGGTATGTGCAAACGTAATAATATATTTATATATTAATATGGATATTCGCGTGTTTAATCAACTGCTATGGTAATGATCGCTGTTATACACCTGTTTTTATTTATTAAAAGAAATAAATAACAATTTTAATATAATATCTTTATTCTTTTAATAGCGTAACAGTATAGCGATATAAAAATTTGAAACGAGAAGCGATTTAATAAATTTAAATTTCTCAATCGATTTACCTTTTCTACCTAATTCATTTATTTTTTCCGTGAAACACATGACGTAGGCAGGTACAATTGGTGTCCCGCTCTATTTCATAAATTTTCGAGTGTCCTGTAGAAGATACGTGTTCGAATTAAAGTGCCTGCGAAGAGGACAGCTGCTGGACAACACCACTACACATATCTTGGGGTGGGATGGTACAATGGCTTGAAAAAAGAGAATAAATATAATTTTAATAAATAAAATATAAAAATATATTATTGAGCACTGTTTAATCTCCACTATGTTAGGTTGAATACCGAACGTTTTCGCCTATACTTGTAGGCATCTACGTTCGGTATTCAACCTAACATAGTGGAGATTAAACAGTGCTCAATAATATATTTTTATATTTTATTTATTAAAATTAAAAATGGATTTCCACAGCGTAAACACAAAAACTCTTGAATTAGAATAAATATAGGTATTCGGATGATTTAAATGCATTTAAACTGAATATAAAAAAGGTAATTCAATAAGAAAGATGTGTATGAGGTCAAGTGATTGTGTCGTTGATGATAGGTTTATCGTTGTACTTTTTGTTGTTGTTGTTTTTGTTTATTTTGTAAAATTATGGTAAATAGATTAAGTGTGTGATATTCTATAATGATTAAGTTTGATCGAATTTGTTTGATTATTAGTAAAAACCCTATAACCCCTCAAAGCACGAGCTCTGCTCAATTTTGAGGGTACAAAAAGAAAAAAAAAAAAACAGATAATATAAAGATTTGTATAATTGTGCTTATTGTATATTTGTATGTGTTTATTATGATCTCAATAAAATATTTTGAATTTTGAATTTGAATTTGATAAATATCGAGATATTTACATTTTATATTCAGAGATGGGGTTTGCCACCCATCCTGAATGTCATAATTTTGTTGACACGGGGAGGACAGCTTGCATGTTTATTACATACAGTTGGTCTGCTGGCTACTCCACTTGTGGGATTTATTCTTTACTTATTGTAAAGAATAAATAAATAAGCACTAAGTAAATAATATGCTAGTTACAGGATTCGAACACTCGATATCCTAAAAAGTATTGGATATAAGCAACATGAGGTAACTGATACCCATGTTATTGTTCGAAATATTACAACAAATTTTCACTGCTTTGAACAAAGATGTAACATCGTGTCATTTTCTAGTTAGAATCTAATAATGGATTGTTCTATAATTCAAGTTGGAATTTATATGGAAATTCTAGTAAGAAACATTTATTAGCGCAAAAAGAATCTAACTCGATAATAAAGAGACCTTTTTAGGTAAATATATTTAATTAATATTAACCGTCAACTTAGAAACTGTCGGTACTGAAGATGGACTAAGTCCGAAAGGCCTCTGCCAAAATAAAATTTATACAGTGAAAGTTACAGTGTTTTAACTTAATCATTTTAATATTAATAATAATGAACTTTCATTCTTACCACCGAAAAATAGAATAGATACATTAATATATTTAAATTTATATATTCCTTCATTCTTTACTGTACGCAGATTAAATGCAATTTTACAAAGGGATGCATTCATATTAAATACAATTAATATACCCACAGTGAGCAGGTTCATCGCAAAAGACACGATTTCCTATAAAATCTACTCAGAACATCTTTCGATCGATTATCGCGAGAAAGGTTACGTCGACGACAGTCTTTAAATATAATATCTAAAAGGTTTGTTTCCACTG
Source organism: Athripsodes cinereus (assembly GCA_947579605.1). NCBI lineage: Eukaryota > Metazoa > Arthropoda > Insecta > Trichoptera > Leptoceridae > Athripsodes > Athripsodes cinereus. Next base: position 29,199,776 of record OX388309.1, read on the forward strand.
TGAACTCCCGAGAGGAGCGTTAAAGATACCTTCCTAAAAATAGCTTTACTATTTTCAACCATTAAAAACAAATATTTTATCCTACGTGACAAAGTATTGTTGTTATCTTTGACACATACACGATTTCAATCTAAAATAACGATAGCGGTTGTTAGTACTTAGTACACAGTTCAGTTAGCTTGTAATTGTAACGTAACGATTGGCCAAGACTCAAACCACTTTACTCCTGATTACATACTAACCGTATAACATAATTGCTATAAGCGTTACATAACTTTAAGGTGTGTTTAACACGCTGAAAGAAGGTAAACATATTTTTTATTTACTACTGAATTTATGTACTATGGTTGAACAGTGCTTTACAAGAACATAGGGCAGTAACCAAATATATATTTTTCACTATTTATTTATATCATTGATTCAGCGATAAGGTACGCATTCAACCTGAATATCTTTTTTGTGGCACTGGAGGATGACCCGTTTTTTTAACTAAATTTCATCGCCCTTAATAGCGCCTTTCCATTCAGATCGTCTCTGTGCTATTAAATCATCTCTTTCTATACCATCGAGCTCATTTGTCGTTTAGATAAAACTAAATATTTTAGTATTCCCAAAATATTACATCAACATCGTCATCTCGCCGGCTCGCCCTTCAACAATCCTCTCGGGAGCACCGGGAAAAAAACAGAATCCTCATTCTACACCAATTGAGTCACCTTTGCACACGACATTCCTAGCGTTTTGATGTAATAATAATAATAATAATTTTTATTCATTTACAAATATGGATACATTATTACAATACATTGCACTGACTTAAATCATAAATAGACTTTTATTAAATACTTTTCTCCAAACAGCAGTGTTGCTGGTATTAGGAGAAATGGTATCTGAGGTTTATTTTATACCATAATTCTATTGTATGCAGACCATAAAAGTTCAAATACATAGTTATTCCCTCCTTTCACAAAGAAAACAACATGACACAATAAGACACAAAAACAATATCACACCACTGCACGAGTTTTTATTTATTTATTAATTTATTTATTCAATTTACGGCTCATATAGCCATTTACAATATATATACATATATAAACATACAAATTCACAAATTTAAGTAATTCAAATATATATAACTAAAATAATAACAACAACAAAAATGCTACCAAATATCATCAATAAAAACAACCATGTATAAATAAATGGATATTTTGAGGATATTTTCTTTTATTTTTGAGGAGAATCCTTTTATATTAGTTATATTTTTCACATTCTGAGGAAGACAATTATATTCACTTGATGCTGTATACAAGGATGCTGTAATTGGTTTAATAACGATGTATTATGAATATTACACACCTATACCATCACGGCATATCCCACAGGTGATGTAGCCAGCAAATCAGATGTAATAAACATGCAAGCTGTCTTTTCCATGCTAATATAAAATTAAGACATTCAGGATGGGTGGCAAACCTCATCGCTAAATTTATGGTGTAAAATGTCTTTATTTTTTTTTAACACTTGCCTTTTACAGGACACTCGAACACTTACGGAAAAGAGTGGGAGACGTGGAGCACCCGGTAAAGAATTGGTCTCCCACTCTTCTCCGTAAGTTTTCGAGTGTCCTGTAAAAGGCAGGTGTTCGAAAAAATAAGACATTTTACATCTTAAATTCGGCGATGAGGTTTGCCACCCATCCTGAATGTCTTAATTTTATATTGGCACGGAGAAGTCAGCTTGCATGTTTTATATGCAGCTGGTCTGCTGGCTACCCCACTTGTGGGATATGCCGTGATGGTATAGTAGTAGTAGTAGTAGTAGTAGTGGGAGACTAATTCTTTTCCGGGTGCTCCACGAGACAGAATAGTAGTAGTAGACAGGCGTTAAGTCATAGACAGACAACACTTAGGTCTTGTCAAGATATTACAACTAAATTGGAGGTGACCAGTACTGTATCGAAACCAGTGTACGTGGAGCGTGCTTTTGCAATATCGGCACCTGTAGTCTGGAACAGGCTTCCACAAATGATCAGAGAAACGCAGGACATATCTCGTTTCAAGAACCAACTGAAGACTTATCTATTCAAGAAATCTTACGGAATAATCCAAGCACAACCTTAGTTAGCAAAGAGCGCCCTTGAGGTGGATTTTTTTTCACAAAACGGCGCTTTACAAATCATCCAAATAATAATAATAATAGTAGTATACCTACCTTTAAAATTATCCTCATGACATTTCCCAAAATTGTAGTAGTCGGGTGGTCAGCGGAACGCATGAGGTATCTACTAAACAAGCAAATCGTCATCTCCGTGCCAAAAGTAGTTAAGACATTGTTAAAACTACCTCGGTAAAAATTAAAAATTTCGACTAACTAAAAAAAACATTCTGGTGAAAAAAAGGGTGCTATGGTGTATTTTTTTTATTACTTATATGAGAATAGGTCAACTACAATGGAGTGAATCTTCTTAATTCAATTCAAATTCAAATATATTTATTATTGATAAATATACAATTTACAACAATAATCATTATCTTATAATTATACAGTAAGCAAAACAATTCATTCCCTCAAATATGAGCAGAGCTCGTGCTTTGAGGGATAATATGAGGGGAATTGTGTGTACAGTATTTTTTTTATAAATTTTTCAAAAAAAATGAAAAATGATCATTTGTATGACGAGGTTCGTTTTAACAATCATCGATTCAAGTAATGTTTATGAAAATCCAGCTTATACAGCATAATGACTAAATAAAAAATAACTTAGTAGAAATAATATTCAGACATTTCATGAAATGTACTAGGTATAATCAAGAAGGCTAAAGGCGTGGATATACCTACTATAATATTATATTATATAAGGTGTTTCGCTTCCTTCTCACGCGCAGCTTCAATGTCCTTAAAACCTGAAACCTTTAACTTTGAACTTATCTGTTTCTGAATGGCTGAACTAATTCAGAATTTATAATAATAATATATACCTACCTACATACTCGTACATTTATCTACTTACTAATAATAATTATTATCTTTGTAAATGTAAATACAACTTCAAAGCATGTAATAAAATATAATATTTATACAGCGTTTACGTTCAGACATTAACATCAATAAGTTTATTATATTTTATTTTCCCTCTGGGTACACTGGATTGGAACACGTAGGTATATCATAATTTTCTGTAAGTTTTTGAATGTGCTGTAACAGGTAGGTCGTTCGTACGTCTTGTAAAACATGCTTTACGTATTTAGCAGCATTGTCATCTACCTGAGTGCCTTATTTATACGTGACATTGACAGTGAATGTGCAGGCGGCCAGTGTGGCGCGGAGGTAACGTTCTTTCTTGCCTATGAGTCACGAGGTCCCGGGTTCGATTCCCGGCCAGGGCAAAATGAAGAATGACCTTTTATAAATTGTCCTAGCTGGGTCTGGGTGTTACATGTATATGTGTTTAGTGCATTGTATACATATATATGTGCATCGTCATGTTAGTACCCATAATACAAGATTCATATCTTAATTTGGGACTAGCTCGCTTTGTATGATTCGTGTATGCATCTTATGTTTCGCTGACAACTTGTTGGTTGTAGGTTGTTCCAGCACCGAACACCATGCCCGGAAAATGAGTGAGAAAGCAAATTTGAATTATGAGACGGTATTGATACTTGGAATACGTTCATTGTTGAACCACAGTGGTAGATAATATTCAATAAAAAAACTCTCCATTATAGTGCACCGTTTCCATGACAATGATGTTTGAGCATTGTGTACCAGAATCGTCGGGTACCTTGTGAAAAAAACTACTACAACTATATCATCACGGCATATCCCACAAGTGGGGTAGCCGGCAGACCAGCTGTATGTAATAAACATGCATGCTGTCCTCTCCATGCCAACGAAAAAATAAGACATTCAGAATGGGTGGTTAGCTTTATCGCTGAATGATGTGTAATGTTTTTCTTCTTTCGAACACCTCCCTTTTACGGGACACTCGAAAACTTGCAGTAAAGAGTGAGAGACAAATTCATTTTTGTGAAAAAAATAATGATGGGAAGACAATAACCCTGGAATAAAATTGGGACATGTTTTGAGATTGTCCAATGATAGTTGGTAAAAATGAACATTGATACTTGGGAACTTGGGTTAGTTGGAAGAGATCGTGCATTTGCGATATAATCGCCCTCTGTATATTGATTGTGTTAAATTTGAACGTATACCTTCTTCTATGAAACTGTTTGTAATCAATGTAGGTACATATGTAAAGATTGTAAAGTAAAAAATGAATAAATAAATAAAATACATTACTTACATAAGTGTAATATTTATATACGCATATGGTATAAATAAATTAGGATATTACTCACGTATGTATATTGTATGTATAGAAAATGTTATAAATAATATAGAATGTATGAAGCATGTGGATAGTTCCATAGTTCTCGAGTAGAATATGTATATCATTTGTAGTGGTGTTATTAATATTGTGACTTATATATTGTGAATACCTACTTATGTTATTATATATACCTACATATACCTATATGAAGGGAGAATAAAAGGGAGGAATTGGTAACTAAAATATATATGCGGTTATTTATGAATGTAGGTATTTATTCCTAATCAATTAATTTTATTATATCACTGCTGAGCAGAGAAAAAATATAGAAGACTATTTTTTGCCACACAATTAGTTGATACTGGATTTAAGCTCTATGGAAATGAAGGATGCTACAAAATAAGCCGAGCGTAAGAACGATCAAATTGATTGAGCATAAAAAAAAACCAACAAATTTTCAAAGTGTGTTTAAGTAGGTCTACGTTTTCTACTTCACATACGTTTTATCAATATGAGGATTTTGGTAAGTTTTGATTTAAAAAATATCACTACGGATCTGTTTGATATATTCACACAAGGGTGTCATTGATTTTATGGGGTGTGTCCCCACAAACAACAAAAGCTTTTGAAGATGCAACTGTACTCAACTTTTAGTAGGACGCACCGCTTTATCTATAGAAGTATAGATAGATAGATATAGTTAACACTTTGATATTATGCCAGCAGCTTTAGCGAACTTTAAAAGTTGTGCAGAATATAACCACATCAAAAAATTAGTTTTAAAATACAACCCATATTGACTAAAAGTTTTTGGGACTGTATTTTCAATGTGTTGATGGCTGCTTTATGCAGAACTTTTTTAAATAGGTAGTCAGTTCATCCCATCACTTCAAACATCCCAAAAAAATTATAAATAAAAGTAATGGATACTTATTGTGATTTAAAATCTTTCATCGAGATAATATTTAGCACAATTTTATAAATATCTAAATGTTGAAAAATTATCGTTTTTAGTTGAATCCTTTGATCGAAAATTTGGTATAGGTAATATCACAAAAAATAAAAAAATTTAGCACATTTTTGACATGAATCTGAACTTCTAGAATCGCAAAACTTCAGAGAACCTTGACTATTTATCATCTTCGGGAAATATTTTATGATTAGATTATTTCAGACATAGACGATAAAAAATAAGGTTCTATCTATACCTATAGGAAATTCTGTATATTATAGAACCTTTTCAAAGTACGGTAAGGAATTGTATATAATATAGTTCACACGGTTTGCATTACTATAAATTAGTTGTCCATGTCCAAGTTTAGGTATACATGCATTGGTGTATGTAGATTTGTTAACCTATTTATTTTCAATCCAAAAGTCACAATACTCGTTATTCACTGTGTCAGTGTTTAGGTAGTAGAATTCCATATCGAAATGAATAAAACAAGCGTTTTATTCTACTTATGATTTATTCGATGAGAGAGACGTCATTCGATGAGAGAGACATATTTGTCAATAGATTAACAATGTCCTTATAAGACGAAAGACGTCTCTCTCATCGGATAAATCATTAGTAGAATAAAACGCTTGTTTTATTTATTTCACAATACTCGTATTACCTATTACATGACATAAAAGCACTTATTTTATAAAATTACATAAACAATTTTATATTAAGAGTAAATAGGTATTGGTTAAGTAGGTACCTACACATACCTAGGTACTTCTTACAACAATATTTATTACATACTGGCTATTATTGTTACAACTATAGACAATTCTCAGTAAACTATCATCCCATATCATCCCCCTGTATAATCTAATTTCATGCATGTCAATAATGCAAAGAAATGAATTCGTAGGTAATGCAAGCAAGATCATACATCTTGTTGTACGGACAATATTATGTTTGAAAGGACATGCCGAATTATTATGTGTCACAAGTATCTATAAGTACGCCTTTATAATTAAGCTGTCTATTTATGATTTTATGAAAAATCATCAACTTTTGTGACGATAATTTGAATTTTAAACATCGACAAAGAATGATAAAAGCTTACATATTTATGGTCAGTCTATTATACGGAAGTGAAAAATGGACTCTGAAATTAAACGTAATGAATTGGTTAGACTCATTCGAAATGTGGGTACACCGATGAATGCTTCTTATATCATGAACCGAAAAGGTCAGTAACATCGAAGTACTTAGGGAGTACAGTGGATGACCTATTCAGAGCAGCACAGGACAGGGAGGTTTACGCCGGAGTGATCGCCAACGTCGGGGGGACCTGACATGGCACAGAAAGAAGAAGAAGATTTTTGATTTTATGAAAAATCATAAACCTTTAATAAGATTATGAGTAAAATTCAATTCCATGAAGCTCATTTCGTATACTTAGGTACCTATTTACAATACCTTCTTAAGGTTTCATTTAGTTTAAGATTCCTTTGAAACATCAAATCAATAAGAGAATATCAAAGATTTTTCAATATTAATATATTTCATTAATCGCTTTGATTCTAAGAAATCATAATCCCAAAAAATACGCACAATCGATGAAATCAAACAATCTTTTCCCTCAAAAAATAAATCGAATAATAAAAAGATGAAAAAAAAAACAATTGATGGAAGAAAGAATAAATTCTACTTTTGAAATATTTAAGTGGTGAATATTGTTATTAAAGAAGATCAAAAAGTCAACGAAGCCTCATCAAGTATTTTCGTAAATAGAAGTGAATGTACGATAAAAAAAACGTGTTGTCACCCAAATTGGCCCAAATCTCTTTTGTGCATGAATCCTCAGGGGCCCTGTTGTTTAGTGTTTGTGCTCCGCCCATGAGTACCCACTTCACAGATGCCGATGCCTTCTTACACCGGCCCTGAGGGTGCCGATGTCTTTATACCACCCGCTCTCAATCAAGGATGAACATGTCATTATTGATTTTGAAAACACATTATAATGTGACGTTTGTGATATGATATTCTTATCAGAACGTTTGAAATGCCATAAAAATTACTTACCTACAGTAAAGTCAATTTACCTAAAAACAACAGGTAATGATGTGTAGAAAAAGAAGTGGTAAAGAAAAAGACGAAAGCGCTTGAGACATCATAAAATAATAAAAGTATGTAAAATGTAACTATACAATGTATAAATGTATACTCTGTATCTGGGCAAAAAAATCAAAAGGTTTATATAAATATAAATAAATTATACATACCTACATATGAAATTCTCAATAATCGAACTGCGCACCTCTTTTGCATGAGGTCGAAACTGTACCTCCAGGCTACCGACGAACTCTTGGAACATGATAGTAGGTACCTATATCAAGTCGCTGAGATCTGAACAATCGACAATTGAATTGGCAATTTTCGTAAGGTCAGTTAGTAAAAAAAAAGTTTAAAAAGTTCATGTCAAGTGGCGAGTTTGGAAATAATACCTCATTATGGTCTCCATAATATTAATTATGCAGATTAAATAGTCGGTTCGTGAAACAAAAAAACCTTTTCTAAAATATCGATATGGGTAGGTACCTACTAAATTCAAATATAATATAAGTTGTTGTCACTGAAGAAATAAATTCAACATTTTCCTTGGTATATATCCATCTACTCTTTCTCCTTAACATCTTTATTCTTCACTTCAACCACCTTAGACAACGATCACAACGAACATTAATTTTACTTTCTTCATATTATTTTTTGTCACGTTCACATCTCACTTGAAAAATAAAAGTTATTGTGTCAACCCTGTTCAAAATTTTGACAGTGAAATGTGACAGGGCTATGCTTAGGTATTCGCACAATAGAGACAATACCCAGGACAATGCAAGAGTTATGTTTTGTAATATTATTTACCTAACAATAACAAAATAAGAACATAATATAGGTATTACTACATCTGTAAAGTGAAATTTCATTGTATTTTTTACCTTATTTATTAGACTACTACTTCACACTGTCATCGTGATACTTTTCAAGTATTTCTCCACCCATTAATGTTGTTGACCGAAGGTACTTGTTGGAAGTCCATTTCAAGATAATTGAAAAAAACACAATATGTAGTTAACTTCCAAATGACTTTATTAACTTCGCGTACTAGTATTCGGAGACTCTCGTTTCCATCATCAGGCGATTAGTAAAAAGTGATCCCCATTTCGCAATAAGGTAAATACTGGAGAAGTTAGATATTTATAAGTATTTTTCTTAAATTATTCTCTCGTGAATCCGTCCACAGCGGTTCACTTTCCAATAGTTTTTCATCAATGAATTGTAATTACTTTCTTATCAACACGGGCTTCTCCCAACTTTCTTTTGTTCAAATCCTATAAATACTGTTTGTCTCTGTATTTTATTTCACTTTTTACTAATCGCCTGATGATGGAGACGAGAGTCTCCGAATACTAGTACGCGAAGTTAATAAAGTCATTTGGAAGTTAACTACATATTGTGTTTTTTTCAATCATTTCTCCACCCATTATCTTTAACTTAAAAAGTCAAAAAAAGTAATACTACAACACGTTTTGGCTGGGAATTTTTTTCAGACATTTAAAACAGACATAAGACTATGTATTTTGAAAGAAAAAATACGTTTAAAACTTATATGAAACGTTTCCATCATGGTTAATTTTTAAGTATAGGAATCAATTTATATTTTTTTATTTATTCTTTGATATACATTGATTACAAACAAATTTACACAAAAATACATTTAAAAACAAATACAATTATACAATCAATATACAGAGGGCGATTTTATCCCAGAGACGCGATTTCTTGCAACTTACCCAGTATTCTGCAACTCATTTAAGTACCTACTTATAATAATTATGTCACTTGAGAGCTTTATCGGTAAATAAACAAAAGACAAGAATATGTTTGTAAATAAAACAAGCATCTTAAAAAATGAAATAAGTTGATGATAAGATTTAAACCTTTAACTAAATGTGCTCAATTTTGAATCAAGTGACAAGAAAACTTGTCAACTTATTTTAAACCCTTGTCATATCTTAATTTTTCAAATCTCTATACATACCAACACTCAAAAACATTTCAAAAACATGATATTATTCAATGACAGAACATTATGTTCAAAGTTGTCATTTTTGTATTGTATGTGTATTATTTGTTCTGAAATCTATCACTATAATGTTGTATTATTTGGTTTTATTTCTTCAAAAGGGTTGCGAATTATGTTTATCGGCAACGTAAGGGTTGATACATCAATGCTAAGGGTAGTTCTTAGTATTGTACTGAATGAAGCCTTTTATATTAGGTATATCTATCTATATCTTTATGATCTATTTATCTATTATGATAAATCTTTTTATACCTTTATCTATTATTTTTATTTGAAGTGTGAATCAATCGATTACAAAATGTTTTATTTATTTATTTTATTCTTTGATGTACATTGGTTACAGATATTTTCATAAAATAGAAGGATTCACATTATTATGTACAATTCAATGAAAAGAGGGCGAGTTTATTCCTATATTGCGTGATATTAAAATACTGATTAGTAGTTATACTAATCAGTATTTTAATATCACCACGTATTGTACACTGTGCCTGTTTACAATATAGGTTCTTTTCATACAATAAAAGATACTTGAAGAGTAAAAGATACTTAAAATATACGATGGTCTACATAACTCAGTGGCCCTCTTGACCTTTACTTAAAAAATATTAAATAAATATTTATAATAGCAAAAGATCATATTATTTTACAACGCTTTAAAAATACCGATTATAAAATACATTTTCATAATAGCCACAACTTTGTTTGGATAACAAAAGCTCTCTTATGTCAAAAGAAAGCTCTGGATCATTTGAGATCTTAATAATATGATGACAGCGTCAATATTTTTCAAATCTCGATCACTTTAAGAATCAACATTTATGACAATGCAGATAATTTTTATTTTGTTAGGTTTATCTGTACGTTTGTAAATGCATAAACATGTTTATGTGAATACAAATATTCTTTGCCAGTAGTGGACTAAATGCGCTGCTAGCCTTCTTCTCTCCACTGCTGGATATAGGCCTCTTCAAAACTTTTCCACATTTTCCTATCTCGAGCAACACGATACCACTGCTTCCCCATCATCTGGACAATATCATCAACCCATCTTTTTTGGGGTCTTCCTACGCTTCTTTTGTCCTCCCATGGTCTCCATACAAGAATTCTGGAAGTCCATCTGCCATCCTCTCGTCTTACCACATGACCAGCCCATTGCCATTTCAGCTTGGAGACTTTATCAACAACGTCAACGACTTTTGTCTTTTGTCGGATAGTTTCATTTCTTATTTTGTCTCTCAAGCTGATACCTAGCATTTGCCTCTCCATGGCACGCTGTACACACCTCAGTTTTCGTTTGCTCGCAAGTGTTAGCGACTAAATGCATATAACAAAAATAAATGTAAGAATCTTCTACTTCTCGTCATCATCCTTTCGTTCTTCAAAGCTCCTCTCGGGAGCACAGGACAGAAACCAGCATCTTCCATTCAGAATGTCTCTGCGCCAATTGATTCATCTCTTTCCACGATACTCCTAGCGCTCTGATGTCGTTATCATTGAAACAATGTATTGTGCAAGAAGGAGTTCTTGCCTGTCGGAACCCTTGTGGACACAAGAACACCTCTTTTTGGCAAACCATAACTGGATATCCTCAAAACATGGCCCAACCATGACCATCGTCTACTTCGTGACTTTAAATAATAAAACAAACACCTAAAATGGGTGACATACGCAATAGCTCAATAATAATAGAGTTCGTCGGTAGCTTGGAGGTAGAGTCTCGGCCTCGTGAACAATTTTATTTTTTTAACAAAGTCAGGTTTATAAGCTAATCACACCGATAACAATATGACAAAATGCATTGGTCAGCGACCTAGTTTTGGCCACAAACAACTTAACATTTTGTTTTTTTTTTTTTGGAAAAGGCTGCCGACACTCCGTTATTGATCTTTTCAAAATAATTGTAGGTGCTGTCCATCAAGATAAAAGCGATATGTGTTGAAATGTACAATAGCGAGGCTTATTGTATTTGTTGTACATCGAGGCCGACAAAGCTTCGGTATGTTTGACTTTACCGATAACACGGTAGATCAATGGAAACAAACAATATTGTATTGACTTATTCATAACATCTATTATGTATTATTTTATTGAAGAAAAAAAAATCACTCTACTTGACTTATGCGATTGTGTATTTTAATCTTGTAATGTAGATATATTTTTTTTTATCTTATTTTATTTTGAACATGTTTATTATTATCGTGTTTATCAATATTTCTTGTATTTCTCTTTGTATAAAGTTTAAAACAGTCAGTGATGTGGCATTTATACAAGAAGAAAAAATGTCTTATACTTTTTGTTTTTTTTAAAAGCATTTTATAAATGACTTAGAACATAGATAATAAATGCATTATTTGTAGACATATTTAGGTATTGATACACAAATTCAAGTGCTAAATTTTAAAAAATGTATTTCTCAATCGTATAAATGTGTCACTAGCAGAAAACAATGTTTTTGGCAAAGAATGGTTTTTGGACCCTTTACTCAGTCATTCATAGTCTATCAGTATGTTGAAATATCTTTATTTTTCAGTCTATCAGTAGTAAATTACAATATACTTACTTAACTTTTTGTATGTCTTCGGCTTGTATATCGGTTAGTTGGAAGATATCGCGCTTCTGCGATAAACTCGCCCATTGCACAATTTTTTTTTTGTATAGTTAAATTGAATATTTTCATATGTTGTTTTTTTGTGCAATAAAGTTTTTTATTATTATTATTATTATTATTATTATATCAAATCCTTGGTTCTCGTCCAGAAAGCCACTGCACCGCCTCTGGGATCAACCTATGGATGTCCATCCAGTCTCCATCGTACTTTCTTCCTGTACACTCCTCCACCATAAATATGAAAAAATTATATTGTAACCTAACTTTGCCATTTTTTTTGGAAAAAATAATAACACCAGACATAGCTATTTTTGTTTTCATAATCTTTATGTGCTTGAAGGCTAGTTACATAGTTTACAATTTTATTAAAAAAAAAATGATTTTACATTTATACAAAAAAAAAATATAATTTTATATCATCAATTGTGCAAACAATTTTGTGCCGACACTGTCAATATACATATGCTAACTTTCTTTGGCGTAACGAATTTATAACATATTTTTTATTTCATTTTATTTTCAAAAGGTATAAGTGTACTTTTTCAGTCACATTTTGCACGAGTACATTGTAGAAGTATTTTAAAACATAATTGGGAGTGATTTGAGAAAATAAAAATGTTTTGAATTCACAATATCATGGATGTTGTAAAATGGCATTATTGTGAATGACATTGATGGATATAGTTTGAATATAGCATTACAGTTTATTTGATTCCATGCAAATTATATTTGTTTCTTGAATTCTTGAAATAAAATAAAAAGCAAGAGATTGCTGAAATAAATATTGTATGTAATAAATCCTAATTATAAACACATGTAAAGTGACCTTTATGATGATTAGACAAATTCTGATAATAAATTGGCTATAAGCTAGGAACCTATTGGCTCTTACCATTGAAGAGGTGTAAGTAAATTTGTTTTTACTAGTTTCATGTCAATGTGTCGTGGTTAGATGGAAGAAATCACTTTATAGTGATAATCTCGCCACTGCACATCGTCCTAGTTTCTAAAATTTTATATTATTTTGTTAACACTGTTATGTAATGATGATGTGCAAAAAGAATAAATAAATAAAAAAAGAGAGATCCACCTCACACCCGGATATCTCAGGAATCGTTAACTCCTAATAATCCGCAAATCCACTCTTCACATGTGTATGTGTATCATGTACAACATACCTACCTAGTTAATACCAATTCAAATAGGTTGACTAGCGGTCTTTGAGGTTGACTAGGAGTAGTTTAATTATCAAAACTAAGAAAATACAATGTTTTTTTACTAACTACAATATTCTTTTAGGTATATCAATGACATGGCCTAGTAAAGAACATAATAAATGTCATTGCCCGCTGTCTCATAATTATAGCTTGGAATATGCAAATTAAATTCAATGAACAAACTTTTACACAATTTATTTCTAATGTTATCACTTTCTGCAATGGCCACTACTAAAAATAATCGAGTTTTATTTCCCATCAGAAATCATCAACCCCTTTGATTTACGGACAACATTGCCATTTGCCGATGATGATAGCCACGCCTAGGGGGGTTGGCAAGGGTTGCAATATGTACAGTATTCACTATTTAGTGCCCCAGTATCTAACTAGAAATCCTATGACGATAATTCAAATCACTTAGTAAACATTTTATTTGTAGTATGTATATATGTATTAGAGTTTAAAATGTCTAAACATGTTTCTTTAAAATTTAAGTAGATTGTGTTTTGTTTTTGAAACATTATCTCATAACTGGAGGTAAACTTCCTTCACATTTCTTCACTTTTCCTTATATCTCTTCCCACTTACTATCGACAACAGAGAATAAAAAAAATTATCCAGGACTCAACTTTTCTGAGAAAAACTCAGATACCTCTTTTCACAATCATTGATCTCTTTTCCTGTCTGTTCATACCATCACAGAAAATCTTCATAGATGGAGTAGCTGGTGGATTAACTGCACATAATAAACATGCAACTATGTCCTCCATGTAAATAAAATTTGAGACATTCGGGATGGGTGGCATACCTTAAAACAAAATAAACATCATCTACCCATTGCTATTTTAACATCAAAACAGTACGGGTTAAAAACGTGTCTGAAACTTTTGATATTATTGACCAAAGGTACCTACTTGTTGGAAGTCCATATCAAGATAAATTGACAAAACCAAGTAAGTATGTAGTTAACTTCCAAATGCCTTTATTAACTTCGCATACTAGTTTTCGGGGACTCTCGACTCCATCATCAGGCGATTAGAAAAAGTTTTCAAAATCGAGATGATGGAGTCGATAGTCTCCGAGCAAGCGAAGTTAATAAAGTCATTTGGAAGTTAATACATACTGTGTTTTTTTTTCAATTTATCTTGTGTCTAAAACTCACACAACATACATCACGCTACGTATATATGAGACTTAATTAGTAAATATGTTAGTACCTACCTATATTTTGTTATTTTTCATATTATTTTGACAGATAAGGTTAGGCATTTTATTTATTCATAATCCAATCGATCACAATTTTTCAATTACGCAGTCACGTTCAACCCTTCCTTGTTGTATGTATGTATGAATAATGGCGCTAAAAAAAGGCGTTCAATAATCAATACAGGTAAAGAGGTTGGTATAGCAATAATAATATGATTGAATGCTTTTATTTAAGCTTTTATCACGCTACGAAACTGCAATGCGTTCGTCACTGATGAGTCTTCGACTTTTCTGTGATGTAGATTTTTACGTGTAAGTAGGTTGAATGACTTGATTTATCGAAGATTTTTTCTTTCCCTTCAATCCTTATTTTTTAAGGTTAGGTACCCGACACCGAGTGAATTATGCATATTTATTAATAAAATTATAATATTTTTTTGTTGATTTGATATCTAAAATAGCTACGCATCTATCTTTACATTCAGAAATCTGTCATATTTTGTCCACTTTCTAGCAATTAAGTTAAAATGCCAAGCTGGCAGTGGTATGTTCTATTGGAATAAAATAATATAAATAAATAAAATAACTGTGATAGCCAGTGAGCTAACTGCATTTAATAAACTTACAGATAGTTCTCTCTGTGTTATAAAAATAAGACACTCGTATGAGTGCTCTACTCATCCATAAATTGAATTATGTTAAAATCACTTTGTGAAGCGCCGTTTACTCATAACATCACCTCAACGGTGCCATATTGTGTGTCCAAAGTAACTAGCAAAAAGTGTGTATTCAGGTAGGTACCTACCTTCTGAAGCCCATTTCATTCGCCTCAACTCACAGATCTAGGGGCATCCTGTTCTAGCATCTGCGACACGTAACACTAATAATGATCTATCTCCAAAGCCTGTGAGCCGCTCTGTGAGATTAAGATGGCTCGATAAGTTTGCTTTTAACTTTGCCCTGTGCTGAGAGAAGCACGAGCCATCACAAATATATTATTCTCTCTCTGCTGTTTTTCCTTTAACCAATACAAATCATGCAGGAGAGGAGTAATATATTAAGATTAGCAACAACATTAAATACAGACTGGATCCTATTTAGCTGCACTACGTATGCCATGTTTTATCTGAAGTACTACGGAAATTCTGAGAATATCCAATGATTATTGGCCAAAAAGAGCACTGAATTACCGTTCGCAATGGTTCCGTCGGCCCGGGCGTCCGTCTTTCACAATACACCGTTCCTATGACAACGACATCAGAGCGCAGTAAATGTCGTGGGAAGAGGTGACGCGATTGAGACAGAGGTGCTCTCAATGGAGGAGACTGGTTTCTGCCCTATGCTCCCGAGAGGAGCGTTGAGGGTGATGATGATGATGACTATTGAAAACTTATGGTATGATAATTGCTTAATATAACACATTAAGCTTTTTCTTCGCATTTTGGACCATGTTCTGTGATACACATTGTTTGTGATTGTTTTCTCTAATGACTGTATGTCCCATAAAAAATATAAATAAGTCAAAATAATTCCTTAAGAAGCTGATTATGGAAACTTCCTTCCGTTTAAGAATAGTAGTGAAAAATACAATATATTACCTCTATAATGTATTTAAATTAAAATTAAATGGTGAAAAATAATGATAATCGGTTCTCAACAAACTCGAGCTTCGTGTCAAACTTTCTGACAAATTGAACGTTGATCGATTAGTTTTTAAACATTCTGAAAGCTTAATAAAGTCTATCTATTGACAACTCGATTAAAATTCAAGCTTTTACAAATTACTTAATAATATTATCAAAGTTATCATAGTTTTTGGTGTCCTTTTTATATATAAATTCATCACTAAAGGTAATTAGACATGTAACGTAATAATTTGGTTAACATATCGATTTAAGAACACTAAATAAGTAGCTTATGCCAGAGTTAAATAATTTTTTAACGTTATAGTATGGGTTAGTTGGAAGATATCGCATCTGCGATAAACTCGCCCATTGCGCAATATCATTTATTTGAATCACATTGTTTTATAACTAAGTGATTATGTATGCCCATTATTGTGCAATAAAGTTTATTATAAACATACATAAGGACTCTCTTGTTCTCTTGCAAATGTCAAGCTAATTTGACGAAAGTGCTCGAGTATAAAAACAATAGTGAAAAGTAAACAGTGTTTTTGTTGATATCAAATATGTTTAAAATGTCTTTTCACAATGTGAACACACAAACTCTAGATCATAGTATACTATCTTGATTGTATTTAGTTTGCATGTATACCTTTTATGTAATTGTTTTTTATCAATGTACAGTAAAGAATGAATAAATAAATAAAATCATTTGAAAAGTTTATTATTATTACTATTTATTATTATTATGCCCCCCAATCTTTTCTGTAAATTTTTAAGTATCCTGTATACGTAAAGTCTTCATATAATATCATTAAAGACATTTAAATCTTTCAAAACTCGGTGGTTTGAGATGGCACCTCTATTTAATGCATCACTTTTCACAAATTCATACATCACTCAACACAAAATAAATGTATGAAAATACATACTCTCATTTTGAGTGATGTTTTTGTTCATTATGTGTATACATATTCATTGCAAGCATTTTTTTCACTTGCTACGCCTTTTGTGCAAGATTCCGTAATAGATAGATTAGATATTCAAAGATATTTAAATATTCTATACTATTTGTAGAAATGCATTATTATATCTTTAATTGTTTTATATTTTTTGATATTTAAGTAAATTCAAACAAGCACACATTTAAAAGAAAATATATTTTCAAGAACAATAATTTTAGTTGTGAATTCATTTTTTTCTCGAAACTTCATAGAAATCTTCATACATTTCATATAAAAAGATAGTAATTTTAGATAAAGTCATTTTACGACCGTCTTCTGCAGTTTGTATTTTCTCTCCGTGACACGTATGTGATAACAAGATTTCATATTTAGATATGTAGGTAACTTCTACGTGGCTTCTTGTATTGTACGAATATCAAAAATCATACCCTTGTGTTACCAACATACTCGTACATATCCAAAATTAAAATCAAATTCTTACGATAGAAACATTATTTTCAAAGGAAACTTAATTGAAAACACATTATATATGTTATGCAAAATCTGATTATTATTATTTTATTTTAAATAGGTTTGTAATATCGCAATACGCCTTTAACGTGTTAGCATAAATTTATAAAATAAACATAATTGTTTGTTATCACTTGGGTTATAAATATGAATAACTTAACACCAAATAATATGTTTGTATGTTTATATATGTTTATATCTTGTAAATGGCAATGTTTGCCGTGAATTGAATTGTAAATAAATAAATAAATAAATAAATAATTATAAATTATAAATAAAAACACTTATTTATAGTATATCCACAGTGACTTTTTATTGGACGCAAGCCGGCTTTCAAGAGCTTCCGCTCTCATCATCAGGCTAGCGAAAAGCTCTTGAAAGCCGGCTTGCGTCCAATAAAAAGTCACTGTGGATATACTATAAAAAATTGAGTTCGTCGGTAGCTTGGAGGTAGAGTCTCGGTCTCGTGAACATGGGGTCCGTGGTTCGATACCTGGTGCCGGCATACTCCCCTTTCACGAAACAAGCTTTTAGTAGCTTACTATGAAAGGTGTTTAAGGTTGTATTTGGGTTTATAACAAAAACCCAGATATATCTTTTTATTTAAAAAAAAAGTGTTTTAATTATAATTAATTCAACATGAATTTCCATCAAGTACCGTCGGTTGAAAATATCAACTTTAAAATAAATATAGATACAACAATGTCATTAAAATGGGTAAAATGATTCGAAGTGTCGAAGATCAAACAGTACCCAGTGAATAATAAATTAAGAATAACAATATCAAAAGAAGGACTCAGAAAAAATTACGGTAAAGAGTGGAACTGTTATTTGCCAGGGGTTTCACGGAGCATTAGAAGTTATCTTAAGATACTTATTTTCCATATTGAGGTACTGAAATTAATAAAAAAATGTTCAATCAGAAACTAAACATAATTACATAATGGACAATTTAAAGTTCATCAAATTAGAGTTAGTTTTGAGAAAAATAATTTTAATTACTACTACTACTATACAATCACGGCATATCCCACAAGTGGGGTAACCAGCAGACTAGCTGCATGTAAGAAACATGCAAGCTGTCCTCTTCGTGCCAATATAAAATCAAGACATTCAGGATGGGTGGCAAACCTCATCGCTGAATTTAAGATGTACAATGTCTTAATTTTTTCGAATACCTGCCTTTTACAGGACACTCGAAAACTTAAGGAGAAGAGTGGGAGACCAATTCTTTACCGGGTGCTCCACGGGATGCAATTTTAATTAACGGCCCTAAAATAATTATAAATGTTCTGAAATCAATTGTTTTTTAATAAAATAATCAGAGCTACTCTAGAGGATAACCAAACGTAGCAAGAACTTTATTTTCAAATATTGTCTCCAAAATTTGCGAGCAGTATTTTCGTATCGCATTACATCATTGAATGAGATAGCGAATAAAAATCATTGAAATAATATATATAAGAATCAGGCTCCGGGTTATAAACGAGCATTTGCCCAGGGCGGCAGAATTTTAGTATTAATTTTGAGTCCAAGTGAAATTTCCAAATTTGAGACGTAATATGTTATATTAAAAAAACTAGTGCCAGTAGTTGATCATTTTGCACAAAATGTCTTTCATTACAACCCAGGGCTCGATTAGGGTGCTCTTACCGCAGTCATTTTGATAGCATAAAAGGTGACACTTTTCCCTGAATAACAATACTATTATATATACTAATATCTATTGTATAATAGAATAATGAAATGCTCTCAATCTTTCATTTTGCTATAATGCATTATTTTATTGACACTTTTGATATCGAATCAATTTGCTTTTGATATTATTCTAAACTATTTTGTAGATACCATTGTTGACTATTTATTATATTATGTGGTTTTGAATCCAATTGAATTGGATAAATGTACTAGGTACCCATGGAGTACCGTTGTTTGTTAAAATGAAGTTATTTTACTACAACAAATGAGGTAGCCAGCGAACTAACTTCATGCAATAAATATGCAACCTGTGCCAATAAAAAATTAAAACATTCAGGATACGCATCCGGCGTACTGTTGTTTGTTATTTATTTATTAATTTTTATTTATTTTATTTATTTATTTACATGGTTAAAATGACACTATTTTACTACTGCAAGTGGGGTAGCCAGCGGACAAACTGCACGCAATAAACATGCAAGCTGTCCATTCCATGACAAAAAAAATTAAGACATTCAGGATGTGTGGCAAATTTCATCGCTAAATTTGAGATGTAAATAATGTCTTAAATTTTTCGACCACCTGACTTTTAAAGGACATTCGAAAAATAGCGTGAAAAAGTGTGAGTTCAATTCTTTTCCGGGTGCTCCATGTAACAAAAAGTTAGCTGAAAAAATTCTCGTGTGAAATCGACTGTCCTACTACTAATACGAACTGTCTTTTTAATGATTTAAAAAGAAAATTTAATATAAAGTGTATGAGCATTTAATGTATCCCGTGGATAGCGCATATTATTTGATAAAAAGTTTATAATATCTGCTCACTTCATATACGTAAATAGACAAGTGCGTTTATTCTGAAATATCGTAACTCATACCCATACCGAGCTTTAGTACAATAAACATACCTATAAAGATAGTACCTAGGTGCTAGGTGCTAGTATGTATGTTGGGGTTGTATAATAACGCGGTTTGTGTAATATTATTATACGTATTGTGTGCACATCTTCCTTTACTATTTAATTGTTGTCATCGCTGACTTTTACTATACAATGTGTTTGAAAAGAATATTTGTTTGCGTAATACTTTATACCACAAACTAGTCTGTTTACCCAATGTTAGTGATAACTTTTAATATCTTATAGCGCGATCACACGTTCGCCAATTATACACAAATATACAAATTTTCATCGATAGCTCCAGAAACAGCAACCCTTGGGTTACCGTCATAAATACCCAATAAATGTTATTGGACACCTTAGTTCAGCGCTCTAGACCAATGTATATAATATATGGTTGTGTATATTTTATAGTGATTAATATTTTTATGTTCTTTTTCAACCGGAAATGCTTTGATTGTTGTCTAAATGTATGTTTGTGTGTGCTTCTCTCGGCTAGAGGGACATCGAAGGAGTGTTGCAAAAAGATTCCACATGTGGACATTTTGCCCTGCAAGTCCTTCAAACTGCCCACCATAACACCTCTTCTGTTGACAAGTTTGATAGTGCAGAAATTTTATCAGATAATAATGGTAATCCCGAAACTTCTGAACTATCTGGTTGGAAGGTAGATCTCCTTCAATATACACAAATATACAAATAAAAAAAAATATTTATTACATTATTTTTATATCAAATTGGGCAAAGCTTTTTCTTAGGAAAGTATACTACGAGGAAGCTTGCACATACCCACATTTAAACATCCTAAACTTTTATAAGATTAGAAATAAAACGATTCACATTTCATTCACGTAATACTTACCTTTGAAATGTATATCCAACCACAATGATAATAATATAAATAGGTATACTGTGAAGGACCGTTGCAAATGCAATGTTTCGGGTTCATCCCCTATTAGTAGTAACAGCTCTATAATTTATTGTTATAAGTGCGATGATTTCTAAACAGAATCCCAAGTGTCTGCAGTGTACACAATAAACGTACTAAACATTTCAATAAACTAAACTATTTATCAATATTATTGAACGCAAACTTTAAAATATTTTCCAATATCTTTATTATTTTGACAGTACTTGCAAACTAAATACGTTACGCTTAAAATTGCTGACAGTAAAATTTTTAACTGTGCGTTTTGTACTTGCCTATACAATAAATATCAAAATAACTTATTGTATCTATTACTGTTTATTTTGTAGAACTCCATAATTTAATGTTAAAAAACAAAAAATAAGTTGTAGATTGTATACTAAAATTAAAAAATAGTAAAATTGTTACGATGTACTTTTGTTTAGTGACCTGGTTTCAACGTGTTTCTTTACAAACTAACGTTAGTTTTAGTTTGAAAAAGACGCATGTCGAAACCAGAACAATAAATAAAGGTGCATCGTAAAACTCTACAAAGTTTTATTGTTTTTATTTACATTTAAATAACTTATGATTTTATTTCCAACAGTTTCGTGAAGCGTAGGAAAATATTTGATATCCCAATCTTTTCCGTAAGTTTTCGAGTGTCCTGTTAATGGCAGACGTCTGAAAAAATAAAGATATTTTATATATTCAATTCTGCAATAGGGTTTTCCACCCAGCCTGAATGTCTTAATTTTTTATTGACACAAAGAGCTTGCATGTTTATTACGTGCAACTGATTTACTGGCTTGTGGGATATTTTTTTTTTTTTTTTTAAAAGATATATCTGGGTTTTGTTATAAACCCAAATACAACCATATACACCTTTCACAGTAAGCTAAAAGTTTATGTCGTGTAAGGGGAGTTTGCCGGCACCTGCGATCGAACCACGGACCCCTTGTTCATGAGGCCGAGACTCTACCTCCAGGCTACCGACGAACTCGAATATACAGTGATGGTATAGTAGGTACTAGTAGTTTTTTTATGTAAAAATACACAAATGGATTAAGTTTTCGGTACTATTTTTTTAATAATCTAGTAACCTGGTTTCCACTAACAAACTCATTATCAAACTTTTCAAATCATTAGATTATTTAAACCATTTGTGTTTTTTGTACACAAGTTAATATGGAGTTGTATAATAGTTTGAGAAGAAGTGATAAAAACTAACGATTTAGTTCTAAAAAGTTTTCAAAACTTAAGTACTGATAGAATAAACAGGTTCATCCCAATAAAGCTCCCAAAAGCATGATGAAAACATTTTGAAATTTAAATTGATTATTGTTTGGAATAAAACTAATTGCAGTCTTCTATGTACTTGTTATGAATTAAATTATCTTTTTCTGCCAGGATTCAGCGTAGGAAGAAATTGTATAAAACGAAAAAGTCTATAATTTTGACTGTAACAAATTATTGTTTGAGACAAATTGCACCTTTTCTGAAAAAAAAGGTTTTTACGTATAGAAAATATGGATAGTTGAGGTTTGGTGAAATTGTGTTAGGATTCTGGAAAACCCTCGTTTACATAAATTTTCTGAAACTGGGAAAATGTTATAGGGATATGACCGTAAGATGGGTCAAAACGAAATGTAATATTATTATATAATATTTGCGTATTTATGGTGTGTCCATACATTTATAATGATAAAGAAATAAATAAATAAGGCTTGCTTTTACAAATGCCTTATTTTTTAAATTAGGTGAAGTAAAATAAATTTACGTGGAAATTTCATTCTTTCATTTATTCATTCCATCGCAACAATTGTCACGGTGGGGTAGCTAGCATACAAACTGGAAATAATAAACATGCAAATCAATCTCTCCGTTTTAAGATAAAACATTGAGAATGGGTGTTATATCTAGATGATAAATGTCTTAAATGCGATGTTTAACGAATACGTGCAAAGGCAGTACGTGTTTTTCTGTGAGTTTTCGGATGTCCTGTTAGAGTCTGGGGGCCGAAAACTCATTTAAAATCAATGGGAGACATAACCGTTACCGGGAATTTTATGTTTTAATGATATAAACGCAATGATAAATTAATACCTTCTCAGGGCAAAGTGAAGAATGACCTTTTTCAAATTTTCCTGGATCTGGGTGTTACACGTATATGTGTGTATCGTCGCATTAGTACCTACCCATAATACAAGATTCATCTGAGTTTGGGACTAGCTCGATTTGTGTGAATTGTCTATGTGTGTACATCTACGAAAATTTCATTTTTCCCACGTCGAGGAAATTTTTATTTTATTCTAATTAGTTATTGTAAATTAATTAATTTTTTGTCATCACTCAATGATAGATCAATACTAACTCAATGATAGATCTATACTATCTGACGATTTCGAGGTTTCGTGAGGTTTAATCATTTGATACTTTTTCTCTCTACTCCCATTTACGGTACAATTCCATTCTTCCTATCATGATTGGAGATAATAGATTTCAAGTGCTTTGAAGCATATTTCTTAAATTTATTTGTGTAGGTATTTTTTATGGCTTAGTTTATCATCAACTAAATGTTTGTTACATCATAATTTAATTCTTAACAATGTTTGCAAACTTTGCTGGTTCTGTTGTTACATATATTATAATTGATTCTTTATGTTCTTTTTTTCGGTATGCGAAATATAATTAAAAAAAATCTTATTAATTGCAAATTAATTTCAAAGCCATTTTTTTATTTATCTGCTATTTTTTTTGTACATCAATATAACCTGTACAGTGTACCTAGAACAAAGTTACCAAAACGATATAAAATATTAAGATGATATTATGCATTATCGAGATAATGGAGTTTGTGGTGATTTCTTCCATTTAACACTACGATTCATCCGATCAATTGAGTGGATCCAAAATCACAATTGCTTCGACCATTATTTCTAAAAAAAACTTTGAATTCAATCAAAGATACGCTTTGATAAAAACCATCACTAAAACGTAGTTAATAGGTACTCAAAAATAAAAATCCAAGAAATCGTGATTACAAAACTATTTTTAATGTCATCGATTTTTTCATTCAACATCGATTAATCTTTATTAAAGATTCACGCTAATTTACGACTTGGAATGATTTCAATACTTACTATAAAATCTTAATGATTTGTAAAGGAGAATAATATTTATGACTTCGAGTTCTTCAACATCGCTGATTTAGTTTCTTATTATTATAATAAACTAAAGATTACCTTCATTCATGTATTATAAAAGTGTCATAAATTCGCGCGGAATCAATTGATTTTAAATATTATTGTATAAGAATAGAACATAGAATGTTTTTGAAAGTATGAAATGTTTTATAAGATAGAGATGTGATGTTGTGTCATATTAGATACGCATGCTCTTTTTGCATGATAATTTTAAAATAGTTCCCTTAGATAAAAATACATAATTTTTTATAATTTTGAAACTAAGGTTCCGCTGATGGCAAATCAAAATAAAAATGAACTCGAACAAAAAAAACAGTATAATTAGTGTATTTTGAAAATATGTAGTATGCATCTACATAAACTACATGAAATGATATGGCATACCTAAAACGATTCGAAGGGAAAAATGTACATTTGCCATAAGCTTTTCTTTAATAAGCTAGCACTGTATCAAATGGCTTTGTGATGTACTCAATTTATCTAAATAAATGTACATAGTACACAAACTTAAACATAAATAAATAAATTATAAGTAATTCTTATTGTGAGCCTTAACATTGTTCCATAGGATATTGTTTTGAAAAAATAAGTTCCCCATTCAACAAATTTGGTATATTGTACCAAACTGTGTGGTCTACATTTTATAGACCCTATCCTTCTCTAAGTGACCATAACAATACAAACAACAATGAAGATACATCGTAAATTTTATATCAACAATTATAATCACCTTTGCATTCACTATTATAATAATCGATGCTTCTATTATCATAAGGAAATCAATGGGTATTTAATTCATTCATGATCTTGCTGGATATAGTAATTTTAATTCGGACTTTTCAAATCTCGAATTTTTATGTGGGTGGTGAGATTAAAGGACAAAAGGTGTAATACTAACAATAAATACAATGAAAATATAAACTACTTGACTTAATTTTTAGATTTGTATAAAATTTGAGTTTATTATTATTGGTAAATACAATATTATGTGAGGTATTTATTGCGAATTCATTGACAGGTATTTTTATCGGAGTTTGATTTGCGATCTAAGGATAAATACATTCGGAATAAACTTGAGAGTATTCACATTATTTGAGATGTAAGTTGAATTTTTAAAAGATAATATTTAAATTAAAACACTGTTTAATTCCACTATTAGATTGCTTTAATTAAAACGTTTTCGACTTCAATGTAGTCATCATCAGTAATAACACAATACTAAATCTAAAATTAAAGGACATACAACAATATTAAATATTTTTTAATCTCATAGTGGAATTAAACAGTGTTTTAATTTAAATATTATCTTTTATCATGTTTTTCCACAAAGTTACACTTGAAAATATAGAATATTTGAATTTTTACTACGTGGCTCGTACATTATAAATAGAAAAATATCTATTTAACTACGATTCACAAAATATTTATTTATTTGTCTAAATAGTTATTGAAATACGGAAATAAAGACAGTAAAAATAAAAGGTATGACAAACTGCAAACATAAGTAAAATAAAAAATATAGTAAAGATTCTTACATTACCTTACAGTGTTTTAAATAAATATGTATAGGTATGATAAATGTCAAATGGTATGAACATGTTACAAATGATGCTGTGCGCCGGCGCACCCAGTAGAGACCTGTAATCTCCGTAATACAGGAGAGACCATGATCCTGGCTGGGACATGTTTTGAGAATGCCTAATGATAGCTGGCCAAAAAGAACACTGTTCTTCTGTCCGCAGGGGTTCCGTCGGCCCGGGAGTCCCTCTTTCACAATACACCGTTCCTATGACAACGATATCAGAGCGCAAGGAATGTCGTGGAAAGAGGTGACGCAATGGGCACAGAGACGCTCTGAATGGAGGAGGCTGGTTTCTGCCCTGTGCTCCCGAGAGCGATGATGATGATGATGATGATAAATTTAATGAAATTCACATTCTTAACCAAAATACCTACAGTATTACTATTCAGATTCTTATTGAATTTCTTGGATAATACCAACCAGGATTTGGGACGACATGTCAACAGAGACGACTGGAAATCCTTTGTTCGAGATCTGGTGTAGAAAGCTTTTGGAGATTCTCTGCAAGAAACACATACATATTTCATTTCAAAAACTCTACCAGAGATTTTTGACTCTCAAAAGTCGAAATGTTTGTATTATTGACTTTTCAAACGTGTGTTTAAATAATTGAGTATGTGTTTAAATGATTTTAGATTATGACGTATGATTTTACTTTCTTCTTGTTCTTAGTACACTCCTGGACGAAGGCCTCCTACATTTTCATTCACGTCATTCAATTCTGTACCGTCTGCATCCATTTGACCCTTTGATATAGATAATCCCTCTACCTTATTGGAGGATTACTGCTCGTAGTCTTCAAGATGTAGGAGACTTTGGCCATTTGTCATCTGAGCTTCAAACTATGTGCCCCGCCCATCTCCATTAATTAAGTGTTGTGACTTTAATCTACTCAAATTTTAGAATAGGTGGAGCACTAAAATAAACTTCAGAATAGACACTATGGTAAGGTAAAAGAGATGTTGAAAAACTTAATAAATGGTAAGTCGATGGCACGGTCCAAGTCATAGGAAGCCCGTGGGATCATTTTGTTTACAAGATGTAATTATAGGAACTTAGGAACTTACGGAATTGAAAGTGTATGAAAATCTATCAGCAATTTCAATCCATCAAGTAGGTACTTACTTACAAGTAATAGCATCTTTACATAGTATACGAGTAAACAAAAAGAATAGGAAATTATTTTCTATAAGAAATGATAATAGGTATTTTTGTAAGGTCTGTTTCTTCAGATGTAGTAGGAATAATAGAACTATTATCAGTTGTAATAACAAAAGGAAGCTATCTCCTACATAGATCATAAAAGTAATAATAATAATTATTATCTATCTTTTGATTGAAGACTGATCACCAACAATAATATTAATAGTAGCACTATACATAGGTACACTGCTGCTACCATCAAAGTGATAATGTCTATGGTTGTGTTCTCATGAGACGATATAAAGGCCTGACTATTTCGCTTGTATAAAAAAAACAAAATCCGTCGGTCGTCCATTGATCGTGAAACGTGTTCACACAGTCCACCGACATAGATTCAATCTGTCAGATTTTGACGTTGTTTTCAAAATGGCGGACGTCGAGGTAGAGATCGCGGGGTGTTTATCATTAATTGAAAATGTTAATAGAAGAGGATATAAGGCGCCTTGTAATTAAGAAAACAAACTAACAGCGCAATGATAACGACTGTCACGAAACGGGAAGCGGTTATATAGTTTATACCATAGATACGGATGCCGCGAATACCTACCAATCTACGCATGCGCGCATCGAAAAAAATTGAAAGGTGGTCAACTTGAGACAATATCGTTTTTACTGGTTTTTATCTTTTCAGATTAACTTTCAATGTGTTCACATGGTTCAAATGGCTGACGATATTTTGGTTTCCTGGCGATATTCACCTCGCAAGAACAACGTTTTTCAATAATAATCAAAGCGATGACAGTATCTTTGCACTGGACGTGATATTATCAATATAAATACTAGCGCAATCGCCCACCGGCTACTTAGATTACTTTGAATTGAATGCTTATAACCTCTCTTTTCCAGAGACTGTTTAAACTTATGAAGAAAATTAATAACAAGGACATCAATATTGCTCAAAGTCCAAGCTTAAATAATATAAATTTAGAGCTTAAAAATAAATCTACTGTCTACTACTGTATCATCACGGCATATCCCACAAATGGGGAAGCCTGTGAAACAACCACTTTTAACAAACGTGCAAGTTGTATGCCTCACCGCTGAATTTAAGGTGTAAAATGTCCTTAAATTTTTAAACACGTGTCTTTTACAAGACACTCAAAAATTCACGGAGAACAGTGGGAGACCAATTCTTCGCCAGGTATTCCACGGAAAAATAAGTTTTATTTTATGAAATGTAAGCGGATTTATGATATTGAAGAAAGTATAAGTAATTATGCCTAAAAGAATGGGAGTAAGAATGCCCGGGCGTCCGAGACCGTAGCTTCTTCATATGGATCAATAATAATACCATAAATGTTTTATTTTTATACTCGATTTTACCAACATTTTCTGGGGAGGCCCATCAGACTACTGGGTGGCTAAAAGGGCCACTTTATATGAATCATAATAGGAATTGTAAAACGATTTATCGGTAACATTTCACCAAATATGAATTGTAGAGGACTTGCTCAATGTGGCCATTTTAGGCCCCCTGATCTCTCCCACATCATTTAAAAAACTCATTGGTAGGTATTATACTATTATATCAGCCAGTGAAATTAACAATCCAAACAAAAATATGCGCTTAATAATACCTACATATACAATATTCATGTCATATCACTTCTAGTGATCAGTCCTTCGTTATTATGAAAGGAATAATATTACAAGTCTTGTACATTGTAGTAGATGTTGTCTGTACATACACTCTCGTGTGAAATATAGGGCAAAAGATTGACATATTGTAGGTATAGCGTTATTATTATTGGGCTGAATAATCTCCTTGATTAGATAGATATAATGCTGTATGTCAGACACCTGTATCCCGCTGAGTATCATTTATTATTATTAATATACACAGGGATGTTTGATCGAATTATTCGAGACACCTTTGACATTATTTCATAATGCGGCGATTGTTATCATTCTTTATGACATTTGATCAATCGGCTTACAATAATAATTGTCACTATAGTACAAATATCTTAAGGAATATACTTTTTATATCATTTGGGAAGGGATGAATCTAGGTATGAATGATTGTTCTCGTACAATACTGAAAAATACTTCTTAACACCCCCTCAGATGATTTGATGTCATAAATATACCAGAGTCAATCAAATCTATATATCTTCTTACCCTGTTACTTTTCTTTTCTATTCATGCAAATTCTTTTATCTATATAACATCTTGGCGTATCCCAAAATTCGAGGTGCCAATGTACTGACTGAGTAGGTAATGATTGCTATTTTTGTAGTATCAAAATAAGACTTCAACCATGGAAAGCATACCTCATTTATTTATTTACTTAAACACTAGAACGCTACAGATAATACCTACATGTATATTTAGTACCTACAATTACAAACAATATAGGTACCTACAATACCTATAATGTTCAATTCATACGTGTTCACATATTATTATATCACTAAATTGCAGTAATAAAATTTTCTTTTTGCGATGTTTGGTGAATCGGTTCTTGCCTTTTTCATAAATTGTATTGGCCTCACAATTAAGATAAAAACTTGTATTTCTTACTTTCAGACTTTATTCAAATGCAGATATTTCATATTCTAATAAATATTTAAGTTTTTCATTAAAATTACATATTGTGGATAATAAAATATCATCTTATATTAATATGTGTATCATTAACCTATAAATGTCTTTGTTTAGTGGGAGGTCATAAAAATATTTTCCATCACTCATAAGTCTAATACAAATAATATATTATTTATGAAGGACCCTCATAAAGATATTGATGGCTCTTATCATTTGTAAGATAGATAAGTAGATATCTACGTAATAATAATTAATTGAGCGAGCCTAATGTTTAGACAAGGAAAGCTTCACACGAAAATCTGAAATCATAACTTATAGTAGTCATATGAATACAAGGTGATTACACTCTAAATTATTATTTAATTAAGGATGGTAAAATACCTTTTCTATTGGTTTTAATGTGATTTTTTCTTCACAAGATAATTTTCATTGATCCTGATAAGAAATATTATATTTTCAGAAGACAGACTACCACTTAGATCTTTGGAGGCTGTGGGAGAAGGCAGAAGACCGGTGGGCCGCCCTAGAAGAAGCTGGCAAGGGCAGGTGTCGAACCTGTGTGTTGAAAGACTTGGTTTGGAGTGGCCAATGGTCCTGGAAGCAGCGATGGACAGGGATCTCTGGAGGAAGTACCTAGGCGCAATGGGCCCCCGACCCAATTAGGAAAAGGAGAAGAAGATGTATGTATGAATGATAAAGGTAACGAGAAGTTTATTTATTTATTTATTGATTCAAAATAAGTAAGAGAAGTGTCAATAATTTCGCTTATATTTGAATTATATTTGAATATTTTAATAATCTTATGTTGAATTTCCCAATTTTGATGATTTATTGCTAGTTCTGTCTTTTATCAATTAATTTTTAAAAAAAATTATTGAATGGTTATATGTATTATATGTATTATATTTAGCGTACTGTTTTTTTTATTGTGTATTGTCCTTTTTTCATGATTATTCCTTGTTGTTTAAATGTACTGTCTGTCATGCAATTTCTACTATTTTATTTATAAAACTATATGAAACTAGACAAATCTCTACCTATTGATAAAGTTTTAGTAACTATGTATAATTATTATCTTTTATGAGCTTTTCGCTACCGAGGTTTCGATGGAGCGTCCACCATTTACGAGCAATTATCTAAAACTAATTAGCAAGTAGCTGCGGTAGCGAAAAGCTAATAAAAGATAATAATAACATAGTTACTAAAATAATATCAACATGTCTAGAAATTATTGTAAAGCTAATGCAAACCGCGGTATCGAAAAGCTCTTAAAAGATAATAATAATTATATGTATTCTGTTTTTTCAGTGGTAACCTTATGAAAGCTCATTTTTATTTATATTAAAATGATTTAGTTAAAACGCTGTAACTTTCACTGTATAAATTTCATTTTGGCAGAGGCCTTTCAGACTTAGTCCATCTTCAGACATCTTCAACTTAGAAAGTTAACCGCACTGAAAATGGACTAAGTCCGAAAGGCCTCTGTCAAAATAAAATTTATACAGTGAACGTTACAGTGTTGTAACTAAATCATTTTACTATCAATAATAATTATATATAGTTAGCTACTAAAACAATATAAATATGTCTAGAAATTATTATATAGTTAATGCCGAAAATATAAACAAATTGAAAAAATCTGTACCTACCTGAACTCTAAGTTATATCTATTTAGATGTTGACCGTGTAGCTTTTTGAATCTTTTCTTAATACCCATAGCAGAAAGGGATTTTCTCTGACATTTCACGGTATAGCCTTCAACCCAACTTCATCATCAAGTCTAATGTGATTTAAGGAATGCTCTTGTGGTTATCGCACGTGCCTAGGATTTACAATTTTATTTTATCTCCTATAGGGCGTGGGTAGGTGAGGTACGAGTAAAATGCTAACAGAAAAGTCTTGATATAAATATATCTTATGAAATTATGTAGCTGGGATGTTTTACTAATGTCATTTTTTGTATGAGTTAGTGTAGAATAGAACACTTATCTATAATATTATTTTATTGCCCCTCAACACTCCTACCGGGAACAATGAGCAGAACCAGCCTCGTCTATTTAAAGCATTTATCGAGTAATCTCTCCTTACAATATTCTTAACATGTATTGTGATAGAGGGTCTTCTAGGTCGTTGAAAATATTATGGACAAAAGAACAGAGCTCTGTTTGGCCAACTTTCGAATATTGTTAAAACTTGACTTAATCAGAATTGTACGTATGTATGTATGTATCTATTTTTTATTTTATTGATTAATAATTTGTTTTTATGACCTCAAAATTTAATGCGATACCTAATATTATAAAATGGTGCTTCCAAACTATTTCACCTTCACGATAAAAGACGTATTCGACTTAACAACTGGACTTCCACTTAGGACCGTCGGTCACTAATAGTGATGTTTAAAATACACCTTATTTTATCTAGGTCACACGGAAGAAGACTTTGACATAGGTAAACAATATTCATCATAATATCTGAAACTGAGCCATGTGATCCATCATATTGACTTGGAGATTATGACAGCTCTCTATTGAGATATTGTATGGCGCACTATATTACGCAATACGTTGTTCCATAGTATTGTTAACAGTGGCGTGTCTTCCAGACAAGCCAAAATCTGGGCATTTTAATAATGTCGTTGTTTTTAAGAAAATTTGTATTAAGATAGGGCATATCCAGTATGAAAGCTCTAGACACTATTATTCGATTTTGTAAAACTACATATCAATTAATAACAAATAAAAATATGATTTTGAGTTTTACTAGTAGCCGTGGAGCATCCGGCAAAGAATTGGTCTTTCACTCTATTAAGTAAGTTTTTGAGTGTTCTGTAAAAGGCAGGTCTTCAAAAAAATAAATACAATTTCCATCTAAAATCAGCGATGAGGTTTGACACCCATATTGAGTGTTTTTTTTTGTTGGCACGGAAATGACAGCTTGTATGTTTATTGCATGCAGCTAATCTGCTGGCTACCCTATATGTGGGATATTATTAGAATTATTATTATTCTAAAATTCTATTCTAATTTGCGCGGAAATAAGCTAGCAATATGCAGCTTCGCCTGGTGAGATCTAAATAGAAATTAAGTTAAAAAAATGTTAAATGTAGGTAGGTACCTATCTTATTTGTATTGTTAAATTATTTTATGGTTTAGTAAATTTAAAAAAAAATCACCCTGCACTGGGAACATAACAGCTTTTGGCCAAGGCGATCTCGGCAGGAAAAATGTCGTGATGGTATAGATAGATAGAATATAGATTTACTAATAAACGACATAAAATATTTTTTTCTGCTCGGAGGAATTGGTTGTCATGTGAATTTAAAAAACTTTAAATCATTTTTTTATTTGAAATGAAAAGCTCTCGACACGTCGCTGGCTGTCAGTTTTCGTTCAATCTAGTTAGATACTGTGTCAACTATTAAAAGGTAGTGTGTCTTTATACGAGTATTGTACAAAAATAATAGCCTTACTATCTATCTATTTGAT
Organism: Athripsodes cinereus; assembly: GCA_947579605.1. NCBI lineage: Eukaryota > Metazoa > Arthropoda > Insecta > Trichoptera > Leptoceridae > Athripsodes > Athripsodes cinereus. Next base: position 29,232,862 of record OX388309.1, read on the forward strand.
ATCAATTCTTATAAAGTTAATACTTTATTGATCGATTGGTCGTTTTTTTTTGTGTGGTTTGTAATATTTAAGATCAAGTTTATAAAATCGTAAAACTATGTCTGCATATTTGTTATCAAAATAATAAACTATTTCTATACCAACAAATGGATAGCCAGCGGACTAACTGTATGTAATAATCGTGCAGATCGTCCTCTTCGTAATATGAATTAATATATTCAGAATGGGTGGCACGCCTTATCGTTGAATATTGTAAATGTTAAACGCGATATTTTACAAATACTCGCCTTTTATAGGACACTCGAAAATTTACATAAAAGTATGGGAGACCTATTTATTGCCGGGAGTTGGCGGAACTTTACCTCAGGAAATAAAATTTACAGAAAAGTATGGGAGACCTATTTATTACCGGGAGTTGGCGGAACTTTACCTCAGGAAATAAAATTTACAGAAAAGTATGGGAGACCTATTTATTACCGGGAGTTGGCGGAACTTTACCTCAGGAAATAAAATTTACAGAAAAGTATGGGAGACCTATTTATTACCGGGAGTTGGCGGAACTTTACCTCAGGAAATAAAATTTACAGAAAAGTATGGGAGACCTATTTATTACCGGGAGTTGGCGGAACTTTACCTCAGGAAATAAAATTTACAGAAAAGTATGGGAGACCTATTTATTACCGGGAGTTGGCGGAACTTTACCTCAGGAAATAAAATAATATTGTATGGGAGACCTATTTATTACCGGGAGTTGGCGGAACTTTACCTCAGAAAATAAAATAATATTGTATGGGAGACCTATTTATTACCGGGAGTTGGCGGAACTTTACCTCAGAAAATAAAATAATATTGTATGGGAGACCTATTTATTACCGGGAGTTGGCGGAACTTTACCTCAGGAAATAAAATAATATTGTAAACAATCATCTCATCTTCATTCAACGATGAAGTCTGCCACCTATCAGAACTTATAAATTACTTACTTATTTAATTGTGTTATTCATATTAAATATCTTATAATTAAATATTTGAGTAATTTTATAGATATTGAATTTCCGAATTTTGATAATTTGTCATTGCTTCTGTTTAATTTTATTTTTAACAAGTTTTACTGAATAATTTATTTGTATTATGTATATGTGTCATATTGTTTTTTTTTTATTTATGTATTGTTCTTTTTTTTCCGTTTAACTCCTTGTCTTAATTGAATTTACTTTTTATGGCTGTCGTATATTTTCTACATGTAATGGGCTCGTGCCGTGTATTGTAATAAAAAAAATAAGAAGCAGTTAGTCCACTAACAGCCTCACTCATGGAAGATATCATTAATGTTTTTTTTGTTTATTAAATAATTCATTTTGCTCATCACAATAAAATACTAGATCGATATGCAGACCAATTTTTTTCGTCTTACCACGTTATTATTTGTTTCTCATGTAAGTTTTCATGTAGTTTGTTTTTCATGTAGGTACAATTTAAAAGATGATTCAAGCTTACACTTCTCTCTTAAATTTGGGAATTAATGCTATGATAGTATTATACTTGTAGAAAAAATAAATTTCGTAATTTTATCCGCTAACCTACCAATGCCGGTCATGATTATTTCGCAAAGCTTTGAATTTTATCTGATTAATTTCAACAAAAGGAAATTATTTTTATCAAAATTTACAATGGAAATGTATTGTATGGATTCCCGCGAAATGTAAAAATGAATAAAATACTTAACAATGTTAAATGTAGGTATTATAATATTATGAGGCGATTGTGTGTTATATTGTTTGTTTTGTGGTTTAGAAAGGTATTTTTGTTTAAGCTTTTTTTTTTCTTTTTTTGGGAAGATTTTTCAAAATAAAATATGTAGGTATTCCTTTTGAGTATTTGATTTATGTTTTCTGTAAAGGTCGTGGAGTTCTTAAAATACATAAAGCAAGCATGTAAGTTTGAGTGTTACGTAAGTAGGTTTTAGTAAAACATCATAGGGATGTTTTAGAAACACACACAATGCCATTCCTCCTGAAATATTGGAAAAATATATTTTGATATTTGAGTACTTGCTTAGAATATAATCTTTTTGTGATATATATAAATATATACTTACCTATACAATTTCAACCAATCGTGCTTAACATCAACAAGTACTATACCTTCTTTTTCTCCTTCTGCTTTAATTAGGACTGTGTCCTGTTGTTTTCGGAGCCTGCTCTTTGAAGGTATGGATACCAAGCTATCCCTCCATCATTTGGGTGGTTTTCCTGGGAGCTGTTTCCTGTCATGTACTACTAAACCTTCACTGCGTATTTCAGACCAACCGTATGTAATAAATATGCAAGCCGTCTTTTTCGTACCAATACAAAATTAAGGCAGTAGGGTGGGTGGCAAACCTCAACGCATGTTTTATGAATGTATTATTTGATTTTTTTTTAGGAACACACAGTTAACTTACTTTCAATGGGAATAAATATGAATTTAACAAATTGTGGGCCAGTGAAGTCCCTCAATATCACTCTTAAAACAAAAAATGAGTGCATCTACTAAAACAATAATCAGTTCTATAAATTATAAAGGTGCAAATAGGTGCAAGAGTTTGTCGGTAGCCTGGAGTTAGAGATTCGTCCTCATGCACAAGAGGTGGCCGGTTCGATCCCAGGTGCCGGCAAACTCATCTTTCACAACACTAGCTTTAACATATTATGAAATAAGTATGTATAAAGTAAAAAAATGTAATGATAAAAAACACATGTAGATATGTACCTAGTCATTATAGAGTCCCTTTTTATCCCTATTTTAACATGCACTTCTATCAAAAAAATAATATTAAACATACCTAAATCGAGTATGTTTTATAGACAAACATGTAAAGGATCTTTAATTAAAGTTTTGCTTGCACAAACATACTTAATATTAAGCTATGTACATATAGACACGATGGCTCTTTTAAAAGCGAACCAACGACGCCGACGCCATGCCAGACATGTCGACGCCAGACGATGTTAAAACGGTCGTTACACATTTAAACTATATAGAATATTGTGTCACCTAGTTATACGAGGCATGCCTTTTAAGTTTTGTCGTTTGAAGAAAAAAACACAACTAGAACCTTATAGTACTTTTTATTGTTTTTCAAAGTATTCACCACGTAGCTTAATACACTTTTCCATTCGCTCAAACCAGTTATTATAACATTTATTCCACTCTAAAGTGGGGGTGTTCAAAATGGCTGACTTGAAAGCGTCGACTGCTTCTTCACCGGACTGGAACCTTTGACCACGAAGACTTTTCTTAATTTTAGGAAATGTAAAGAAATCGTTAGGGCTTAGCTCAGGACTGTATGGAGTATGGTCAAGAATTTCTACTTTTTCCTGCTTCAAATACTCAATTGTTTGCCGAGCGCTGTGTGAGCTTGCGTTGTCGTGGTGCAGGATGATGCGTCGCTTTGAGTTAGATTTTCGAAGTTCGGCGATGACTTGTGGTAAACAAACTGTGGTATACCACTCTGCGTTAACCGTTCTACGATCTTTAAGTGCAATAGTCGCAACATGGGCGGTTTTTCCAACGAACGTGGCCACCATCTTCTTTGAAGTGCTTCGAGAACGAACAACTTTAGTCGGCTTTGGCTCGTCTTGAAAGACCCAGATTGTAGATTGTTGTTTGGAATCAGGATCGTAGGCATAGATCCAAGATTCGTCACCACTGATGATGTCGTAGACGTGATTTGACTCTCCTCGGTTGAACCTTTCCAGAGTTTTCTTACACCATCTGACGCGGACCGCCTTGTGATCGTCGGAAAGCAGATGCGGTATCCAACGGCAAACTAGCTTTCTCACACCAAGCGCTTCATGCAAGATCTTCTGAATAGTTGTCCCTGAGATGCCTAATAGAGCCTCTATCTCTCGATACGTCACATGACGATCTTCGAGAATTAGTTGTCTCACAGCAATGATGTTATCTTCAGTGAAGGCGGATTTTGGGCGTCCTTCGCGAGATTTGTCACTAACACTAGTATGTCCACGCTGGAATTCTAAATACCAGCGTTCGACAGTCCACAGACATGGAGCTTCATCACTGAACACAGATGTTAGCTCTGCAAAACACTGAAGCCGTGTCAGGCCTCTTCTATACTTGTAGAAAATTATTGCACGAACATTTTCCTTAGAAAGATTCATTTTCGTACGTAACCTGACAGATTCCAGTCGACGCTGTGACTAAACAATAGCATTTATCCTAATACTTTCAACTGTTTTGAGATTCAAAATTTAAACACATTCGAATATAGAACAGTTCCAAATTCAAAATTGCCGGGAAATATGGAAACGACAGAACTTAAAAGGCATGCCTCGTAATAAATATAAAGCATTAGGTATATACATAATTGCGTACATTTTTAAAGCGTACCTACTGAAACTTTTCCCGTCTCAACCTTAGATCAAAAGTCAATATTGATTTTTTGGGTGTTTGTGTAGAGAAATATACATGGTCCAACATGAATGCGTTCTTCTATTTTCTCCTGGCCTTAAATTCCCATCATCTGCTGTCGACCCTCTAGTTCTTATCCTCCATGTCCAACACGAGTACCTACAAAAAATATAAATAAATAATTTTAACTACTAAATGAAGGAAAATGGCCGGTACCAGTGCTAGAGTGAACGGTGCATATTAACCCATTGTCAGCAATGGCAATATGTCGGACAAGTCACTTATGTATGCAAGCGAGACATGGACGTGGCTGAATAAGGACGAAAGTGGAATAAATGCAGTGGAAGTGCGATCGCTGAGATAAACACTTCGTGATATAGTGAAGAATGAGGATATCAGAAGAATGAGCGGTTGTAAGAAGAGTGTTGTGGGCAGAATGCGCGTGATTAAGCTATGGTCGTTTGGACATGTTGAACAAATGAACGAGATAAGAATGACAAAGAGGATATGCTTGTCTGAAAGAAAGGGTGTGAGTAAGCGCGGGCGTCCGAGAACCACGTGGCTTGATCACGTGTCTCAAATTCTCAAGGACGGTCGTGTGTTGAGTAAGAGGAATCGGCATGCATGTATGAAAAACTGGATGAATATGGAAGAAGCGAAGGAAGTGTGTAATGATAAATCTACATTGCGTTCCGTTCTCTCTGCCTACCCCACTTTGGACACGGCGTGAGGGTATAGTATAGTAATAGATAGATACACTGAGAAAAATACTCAAAACGAATCATTGGTACGGTACTATCAGATTACGACCAGAGATCGTACAAACGATTCATTGGTATAAATCTATAATATTAACTCTTCGCAAACAAATCATTGGTAAATTTAACAACAACTTGTTTGCGAGGAGTTGATATTATAGTTTCGTACTAATGAATCGTTTGTACGATCTCTGGTCCTAATCTGATAGTACGTACCAATGATTCGTTGTGAAATTTCGTTAATATTTTTCTCAGTGTAGTTACTACTAATGGCCGGTTTCAATAATCTATCTATCCGCTACTGTCGATTGAAATCTATTGTGTTCTATATTTTAAATCATACATTTCAATCGACAGTCACGGATAGATAGGTTATTGAAACCGGCCATATATCATGAAGAAATTTAAAAAAATCAAACGTCTTTTGTCTTATAAGGTACCTACTGTCTGTAAGAATTGCCAGAAGACGCTCATTATTGGATCGCAATGGTAGGTCGTGACTCGCTAGGTACCTACTTGAAATTTGTTTTATAATTATTATGGTAAGAGTAAGGAAATATACATCTTTGACTTACGTATACACATCATCGTTTTCTAAATATACTGTGATGTACTATGTAAGATACTGTTATAGTTTTATTTATATGCCTACTTCTGTGAGAAATATTGTTATTTATCACATTATAGCGAACACCGGAATATTGAATATAAAATAAGAAATAATAACCACTCAGGGCACATGCCGATCTTCAAAGGAACGGAGTATCCTGGTGTACAGTTTAGGTATCAATAAGATTAATAATATTGTCGAAATACTACAAAGAACTACAATAGAAAATAATATGAAATGTGCTGTTGAGATGAAACACATTTCTATAAAATGAAAGAAACAGCCGATTATAATATATTACAGATATAGGTATGTTAAATCAATGTAATATTTTATATATTGTCATATATTATATTATTATTATATAAGGTAGGTATTATTATATTTATGAGACGTCGTGGCTTTGAGGATTTTTCATAATGAGATATCCTCACGCAAGGATGAACATCCAAAGGACATAATGAATGTGGTTTTACAAAAGGAAACTCGAAAACATCTGCAACACCAAAATGTATAATTATTTGTGATATATTTTTTCATGTTTGTTTATGTGTTTGGTATGGTTTTTATCTGACGTAAGATACAATGAATTTGAATTTCGATTGATGACCGGATTATTGTTTCATTGCTTAGTAAAATGTTTTGTTGTAGGTATTCTTAAATTTATTGCATTATTTGATTATATAAATAATGTAATGTAAATAAATAATGATAATAGCAAATTAAACTTTTAAAAGCAAAAAAGAGTTAAAATCTATATCCAAAATAAATGTTATGGAAAAACACAAATTACCTATATTGTTTTACATGTTATATGTTCTTGAAAACAATATTGATGGATATGATTTTTTAAATTTATTTTGTTTATTTATTAACCTAAATTCATCAATGTGATTATCAATTTATCAATGTATGTTTGCGAAAGAAAAAAAAATGCTTATTTTTAAGTAATAGTTTAGGTATTATTTTATTTCAAACACCAAAACCTATCTACATAGTGTAAAAATGAAAAAAGTACTTCCAGAATTATCTTATTACTTTCAAGATTTTTAAAATATCAAAATTCATAAAATATTATTTTATTGGGTGTTTAACGCTAGTACACTATAATAAACAAAATCGCACGAACCCAAGACTACCTACCCCACATTCATGACATGAAGGAAAAGGTTCGTTCAATAGAAAAGGGGCTATACCTATCCCCACCACTATCGTGGCTCGAGCTATTGTAATTGTTCATAGCCCAGCCCCCAAATGTCAACTGCCTTCTGTGGGCAAAATGAACAGGGAGCAACAAAAAATACACAACACCCCAAAACTACCCTAAATGCACTGTCACTCATCAACTATTATAGTAACGAAAAAGACGCAAATACCCTATTCAAAATGGAAATGATTATAACTTGTATTGTTAGTCAAAATAAGGTTTATTTTTGTGTGTTTGGATCATGATCATTTAGGGTATATTGCAGATATATTTTTATTGTTAGATTTTGTGTAGTTGGTGGGGGGAAGGATTCGTTCACTTTACTAGGAATTCTTTTGAAATGTACCCCCGAAATAACAATTTATTACAAAGTATCATGGTATATATCAAAGGACACTGTTGTATTCAAGTCAGTTAGGGTCACAAAGTTACTCGATCAAGGACTATCAAACAAAACATCTTCAAATATATTTTATTTCGTGATAATCTATTTACATTTTTTTAAGTTTTGTGGTTTTGAAATTCAAAATGATCGTAGCGTCGCAGATGTATACCAAACTGTTCCGTCCGTGGGATGTGCCAACGAGTGAAAATAAAAACTATGAATATGGTTATAAAAATATTGAACAGTCAAAAACGACTATTCTGCATCATTCTACAGTGAGAGAAAGTGTTTTAAATTCTGAAAAAGAAACTGAAAATATTTGTAATAAAAAAAGTTGCGGTGATTCCAAGCTGAAGAGAAGTCAAATGGAAAAAGCGAATAAGTTGAGGAAGATCAGGAATCGTATGATACATCAAGATTCTACAATTTCAACTACTACTGAAGATGATATTCGAGAAAATGGGAGAGTTTCCAGCAACGAACTTCGTAATTTGGAAGAAATAAACAAAAGATTAGGATGTGAAGACGTGTCGAGTGAATCTGCTAAGAAATCTGAAAAACAAATTAGATCGGAAGTAGTATCAAAACACCATATATCCGGCAGTGAAGAAAAATATAAAGATGAAATCAAAGGAAATATTTCTTCAACTCATGTTCCCCGTGGGTTTACTCCATGCTACCCTGAACACTTAGTAAGTCCGATGGAAGTTATACCTTATTCTGATCTTTATTCTCCGACTCTTCCGAGATTTCCCGGAGATCTGATGACTCAAGCAGACCTAGCGCAGAGTTTAGGAATTCCGCCAACAGATCCAATGTTGTTAGAATCTTTCGCACAAGGCTACGCTATGGAGTTAGAATATGCGAGAATTTTACATGAAGAGAATCAAGCGAAGCTGCTCAATGCCAAAAAACAGCGTCCGAAAAAGTATAAGTGTCCTCATTGCGACGTGGGCTTCTCCAACAATGGTCAACTTAAAGGACATATCAGGATTCATACGGGAGAACGTCCATTCAAATGTGATGACAAAAATTGTGGCAAGACTTTTACTAGAAACGAAGAACTGACAAGACACAGAAGAATCCATTCTGGCCTCAGACCCTACCCTTGTCCGACTTGTGGAAAGAAATTTGGAAGACGAGATCACCTGAAGAAACACACAAAAACTCATCTTGCTCAAGCAGAAAGAATGATGCCAATGTTTGTGCCTTTGAGTGCTCTTCCAGCTCAATATCCATATTTATACGGCTACTAAAATTTTACATTTTTATCACGAGATTTTTGAAGAAAACGTCTTAATTTAAGTTATATAAATGATGTTTGCCTTGATATTTAAAAATTATATTTTTGTACTATTTACTATTTAACTTTCCCAAATATTTTGATACCTACTAACCAATTTTCAGATCAAAAAATATTTCAAAGTATAAATTAAAATTTATATAAACTTTCTAGTGTATATTTGAACTAAATCTAATATTTTTGATACAATGTATATATGTTAATACTTAGACAAATTATGAAACGTTAACTTTTTGTTAAGTGTAGATACATATAGAAATAATATTTTTGTACTTGTTTATAATAGATTTAAGAAAATATTTATATTGTATATTTATCTTCTGTATAAACAAATATTATATTTTTGTCGATTATTCAAATTTCACAGATATTATATTCGAGATGCAAATTGAAAAAAATAACATAAATATATTTTTCAAATTCTAAACTTTGTTTTCATTGCAAAAAATTCTAATGAATATTATAACCCCATTAAACCAGAGTACCTACTCAAGTATACATTGCAGAATTATAAGAGCCTAAATATAAAATATTTATCTTAATAATCACGGTATTTCACACAAATGTAGTAACCGGCAGACTAGTTCTATAAGAATAAACCACAGTTTGTCCTTCCTGAGTCATTTATATGCAATCAATATATTCATAAAAAAGGTACTAAGATGGGCACATACCTAATATCATGCAGATAATTCATATAAATAAGGAAACCTCATTGCTGAATTATTAATAAAGATGATCAATTTCTTATGTTTCTATGCCACCCATCCTGAATGTATCAACTTTTATTGGTACAGAGAGGATGACTTGCATATTTATTACAAGCACTTGTTTCACTGGCTTCCCCACTTATGAGAGTGTTATAAACTATCGTCTTGACCATTCTGCGCCAACTAAAAATTAAGACATTCAGGATTCGGTGACATTCTTATCATCAAATTTGAGATGAAAATTGTCTTTTTTTTAATACCATTTTTTTACAGGATACTAAAAAACTAACGGAATAGAGTGGAAGATCTATTCTTTGCCAGGTTCTCCACAGCTTGAAAGTGTATGTAGATACAGGTTTAGGTATGTATGTTTTTTTTCTGAAATATGTGATTATTTTTATTTGCATATAAATTTCAGCAAAGGATGTAATATTATAAATATATGTAGCTTACCTTTTCCACAAACTCGTCGAGAGTTTTGTAAACCTTTTCGCCCATATTTTACCCATGATCCACTTATTATTATTATTATTTTATTTGAATATAGGTATAAATAAATAATATAAATAATATATACCTAGTAACCAAAAAACTTTTGTTATTCCCATAATATCATACCTACATTCTTATCTCAAATTATTATTATTATTTATAAGATTACGTTATTTCAAATTATGTATAATATTGTTATAGTAGGTACCCACCTTCAGATATTTCAAGTATTTTGGACAAAATATTAATATTCAAAAAGTAATTACAAAATAGAAGTATTTCAAATATTTATATAAAATAATATAAAATAGGTGTATATATTATCAGAGATTGCTGAAGAATTTCTTGATATTAAAATACTTTGAAGTAAGTATGTAGATAGGTATGTACTTGAAAATTTAATGGGTAAGTATGTATAGAAATAATTTTTGCATCCAATACAGAAAATGCTGTTAACTTTTTTCATCCTTACAAACAAAGATAGTTATTACAAATTGTGAATGTTTGTGACGAGTCCTTGATTTCATTTCAATTTTAGATTTATCCTTAAAATAAGTAATACACGATAAACTAACAAAGAATCCCAAAATGAGTTTTGAAGTTGTAAACTGTTTCATAATTTCAAACAATAACGATAATAGGTATGATATTATCACAGGATCAGGAATTACATGATATGTATGTATTTAATATCACTCTTATTTCTTTCAAATTAATATGAAAAATACTTATATATGTTGTATTATTTGATAAAATTTGATTATAATGTTAAAATCACTACTAACGTAATTTCCACTTTAGCGAGTTTTCCGGTACAATAATATAATTTATCCCAATTAACCCAGCGCTGGTAGAAAAGTAATTAAATTTTCAGCTTTTCCACCACTGTATTAATCTAATGAATATTTGAGTCTATTCGTAAGTGTTTATAATTTTGATAGTAACCACTAGAGAAACTATTCCCCTCTATGAAACTTTGCAATCTTACTTACTTACTTTTCGTATGATTCGGCATGTTGATAAATCTTAACCCATGTGGGTTGCATCGTATCCTCTACAGTCTTGGCTCTAGTTCTGATAGCCAGTTCACCGCCCCATGTCCTGCAGATCCCCGCTGAATTTTTTGAGATAGCAGTCTTTGCAATCTTCAAACGCTTTGATTTGATTTGTATTAATTTATTTATTTTTTAAAAAAAAAACTACACTACTGCATATAATAAATAAAACACTTAAATCATGATAAAAATTCCAGATTCCAGACATTGCATAATTAAGCAATATTTGCATTGTGTAAACATGGTTCTCCAATCGAGGTTTCTGAAAGATATAATTTTCTACGTGTAATAAACCAATAGTGAAAAATAATTTATGAAAAATTTCTAGCTTTTTTTTTTGGCCTATGGAACCGAAAACTTTATTTTACATCTTCATTTTGGCGATGAGTTATGCCTCCCGTCTTGAACATCTTAACTTTAACTGCCACGGAAAGAACGACTTGTTTATTACATGTAGTTGATCCGATGGCTACCCTACTTGTGGGAGATACCGTGATGATAAGAATGAATAGTGTATGACTATATATAATCTTCTTATTGGCGGTAGTGCAAAAGTATCTGGATATATATTTACGTAAAACATTTTACATTACATTATCAAATGAAAGCTTTTTATGCTAAGCTATATTCAGTGCAGATTATTCAGTACAAAGTTGTATGTAGGTATATCCAATATATGTGTCCATCTTTTTGCCATTTTAAAATATTTAGAACCAATTATTTGGCACTGATATCTACACTGTTATTGATTTTTAGTTTAATTCAACTGCTCAATATGTAAGTTTTCAATCTGCTCTGAATTACACTTAGGTACGTGTCGAAATCGGTCGTAGACTTCTTAAAATTTAAAATGATAATTTAATACATCGTGGAAAACTCTTTTATAACCATGTCACCTTATTATTACATTGTGAATACCAATAACATTGAAAATATGAAATTTTATTCTATGAGTAAACCCGGGTTTAAAAATAGTATGCAATAATACTAACACGAGGACTCGTTACAATAACCGTGGGTCGTCGCTGTGAATTTGTTTCATTCTCATAATAATATTTTATTTAAGTATTTATATTATTTCGTTTATTATTTTAATTTCAAAATGGCTATAGCATTAAAAATATTTCATCTCACATGGGAAAATAATCGTAGAAAAATATGGAATTGGATTATTCCTACATGTGTGATTTTAATTTCTACTTTGTGTCGCATAACCATGTTTTACGGGAATGCGATTCTGTGTGTTTGAAGTCAGCGAGTCGTGCAAAACAAATGTAGGTATGATAATAAAAAAAATACTTATATAATCACCTACTAAAAACAACGCGAAAAATTCATAATTATCATGGTTAGGTCTACATGTACTACATTTTGAAATCAGCTACTGACATATTAAACGATACTGTGATTTAAAAAACAACATTTTATGTATTTGAAATACACCCAAACTTACCCCCTCTGTTAGCAACGTGCTTGTGTTATGAAGGTGGAGTAAATCGTTAGCGATTGGAGTTGAACTCTAATCTCTTGACTGTTGAAGTCCAAGACTCTACCATCAAGCTCCGACCACCTCAGATATTAAAAAATGTTATATGATTGACCTAGATTTTATAACAGAATTGTTTTTAATACGTTCTATGAACACCCTTTTAAATTATTTTGTAAGCTATGAATGTAATTCGGATAATTTATTCGGCGCCGTTTAATGGAGCATCCATCTCAAGGGCGTGGGAAACTGTGTTGGAAGAGCAATGTCTTCAACTAGCTAGGAAGATGTAACGATACCAGAATACAGAAGATGAATTTTGTGATTGAAATTTCATAATACCATTTTCCAGCTGTGATCATCTTTGCTTTTTCTTATCTCGGACTTAAACGTTACCGCAAAGCACTTGAAAATAACAGCGAGCTGATTCGTGTTCATAGATAAAGGCATAGTTGTGAAGTCATCATTATTTTATGGTGACGTGAAAATTTGTAAGGAGGTACTTATTACTAATAATCCGGACGAAGCTGTATCGCGATATGAAACCATTGCCGAGCGATATATTTTTATTAAAAAGGAAAAACAGGGCGATGAAGCATCCGCATTGATGCGTAAAAAGGGCTGAAAAAGGCGTTCCCTAGGTCCCCTGATAGTTGCAACTTGCCACAAGGGTGCGTAGAGAGGCATTATGCAGATATTGGATTAGAGAGAAAAAAAATCAAACTCTCGGTGACTTTTTGGAAATAGGGGGAATGTCGCTGTCAATTTAATTAATTTTATTATTCCTATATAATATAGCGTGGTTTTGTGGTGATTCGCATGTTGCAATGTGGATTGTGATGTCCCTGGGAATAACACTATAATTAAAAAAATGACCGGATAGAAATTTTATTGCTAAAACAAGGAATAAATGGTATTACATTTCATTAATTTTCCGCCCTTTTGCTCTGTAATTAAAAGAGATTTTGTTTTATTTTTCAGAATTATACTGGCTTTATATCAATACCAGCTGAACGGGCAAACGTTATTTTGCCATATACGTTTGCCATATACTAATATCGCTATTAAAAATAGGGGTTGATTTTAGAAGAGTGAAAATTTAGGGCTGTATGTATTTTTAATGCCTCACCATAAAAAAAATTGTCTAAAAAAATCGGGGTGGACCACCCTTAAATTTTGAGGGTATTAAAAAAAGATGTTGACCGATTTCCAGACGTATCCGATAAACATACACAATTTTATCAAAATTGGTCCAGCCGTTTCGGAGGAGTATGATAACAAACACCGTGACATGAGAATTTTATATATTAGATATAGTATACACTTTCTAACAGTGGACATAGTGGACTATTTAAAATTTGTGGATAACTTTACTCAGTTGGTCTAAAAAGATTCTGATGGAGGAAGCTCATACGCTTCCTATAAGTTTGAAAATTCTTAAGGTAAACAGGCAAAATGGATTGAAATGCCTCAGAATCAGAAACAAATATAAAATTTGGAGAAGGTTTTTCTTCAAGAGTGGACGGAAGTTACTGAGAAACAAACAGGAGAAAAAGATTTGTTTTATAAATGCAATCCAACTTACTTTACTTACTTACTTTACTGCTAGCCTTCTTCTCTCCACTGCTGGATATAGGCCTCTTCAAAACTTTTCCACATTTTCCTATCTCAAGCAACACGATACCACTGTTTCTCCATCATCTGGACAATATCATAAACCCATCTTTTTTTGGGGTCTTCCTACGCTTCTTTTGTCCTCCCATGGTCTCCATACAAGAATTCTGGAAGTACATCTGCCATCCTCTCGTCTTACCACATGACCAGCCCCTTGCCATGTCAGCTTGGAGACTTTATCAACAACGTCAACGACTTTTGTCTTTTGTCGGATAGTTTCATTTCTTATTTTGTCTCTCAAGCTGATACCTAGCATTTGCCTCTCCATGGCACGCTGTACACACCTCAGTTTTCGTTTGCTCGCAAGTGTTAGCGTCATAGTTTCTAGCCCATATGTACCTAATCACTGGCAGGACACACGAATCGTAAAGTTAAATCGTAAAGTAAAAGCAATCCAACTTACTGACATTTAATAAACAACACAGCGAATATATCTCTCTGCCTACCCCACTTGGGATACGGTGTGAGGGTATAGTATAGTATAGTATAAAATATTCACACTTATAATGATTCTACCAAAAACCAAAAAATAAATAATAGGAAAATGCAGTTTGTGAGAGTGCAAGTAGTGTGGTTGTAATTCATATATATAGCAACCCTCGGTCAATAAATTAAATTATAAGTTATGTATACAACCTACCCACATACAAAGTATAGTGGCAAAACCAAAAGCACTGATAGCAAGAACAATTTTAATACATAGTAGTGGTAAAAGTTGCATAAAGCTACATACATTTATATTATGTAACTTGGGGTAGTACCTATAGTTACGTCTGAACGAATCACAATACATCTATAATATTATTATGTTTTATTCAGGGGTAATTTTAATATATGTAATTGTATGTATTGCGACGGACTTTTGCATATACTTTTTATTCTTGCGCTCTCATGCGCTCTTTTACTTTGTACCCCTCATGGTACAAGGTAAAATAATCAATTATCTCAATCTCAAAAAAATAATTTTTAGCTCAGTCGGTAGAGATTTCAAAAATAAAACAAAGAGTATTGGAAAGTACAATTGACTATACGATAAATGCTCAGGGTCGAATGGGTTAACCCAGATTTTATCACAAAGACTTCAAGACTTTTCTCTCTATAAATTCAACAATGCATATTGCCATTAAATCAACGGTGCCTTCCAACAATCCCCAATAAGAAGGAAAGATTCAGAAACGAAATAAAATTGCTATTTCATTATTTTCTTTTCAATTTATTCCAAACCTCCAGTATTCGGTGACACCTTTGGTATGGTCAATGAATTTACATACATTTTATATAAACTTTCTCGACAGTAAAATAGTAAAAGATTAAAACCTTGTTAATCATTTGCTATGTGGCAATCTAACTAACCCTTAGATTAAAAGTTTAAAATTAAGTAATAATTGTGGCACATCATCCTTAACTCTTACCCTTTCTTTTCAGAAACGACCTACATATATCATAAAGTTATCAAACTCTGTTTGATTATACAATTTACATTAACTTTAGAACAAAATATTTAAATATAATTATGAATGAATGAGAACAACCTGATCAAGTTATCTTCCTTCGAGTTCCACTTCACTTCCCGTTTCCCGAAATTGAAGGTTCCTTCCTGATAGGTACATAAGGTTTATTCTGGTATAAGAGGAAGTCAGCATCTTGATAATTGAAAAAGATTTATTCTCTTGTTAACTGAAGAATTTATTTTGGTCACAAGATATATCCTGAATAATTGAGAAATTCATTCCGGTACTGAGAGATATCCTGAATTACTGAGGAATTCACTCTGGTACTGAGGGCCGTACATCCTTAAACATTAAAGGACAACGTAATTAGTATTTATCAAACTATGTTTCGGTTTATTTTATTAAACAACGAAATTTCTCTCATCGAAAATATAATTGTAACAATTTAGACTCACCATATTTTTGATGACGGCCTGAATTACCACTGATTTTAATAATTAAATATGATTAAACTGTCAATCGACAAATAGAACACATTTCTACAACTAATTTATACATTAATCAACCATTTTAAAATGGTAAGGTTTTTTTTTAAACCTTAATATTCACTATCGCATTTTGCGATCTGCCAATTTGGAATGTCGAATACAAAAGAGGAAGCATTCCTGCTTTCGACCGCCAATATTGAGAAATCCTCCCACCACGCATGCGCGGCGTCGCGTTATCAATTTCTGTCTTGCCAACGAACAAAATCATTTTTCTATAGTGATATAAAAATATCGCTACATATTACCACCCACGCCCACCAAAAAAAATAGTGAAGCTATTTTTTTTTATATCAGGTTATTCTCGTTCTATGTTCTCATCAACCCTATAACATACTCTACTTTTTTTTTTTTTTAAAGATTAATCTAAGCACTGCACTGGGCCCAGCCTTTTCTTTTAAAGAAAAACTGTAATTCCTAGGGCGCCAACCTTGGTTTCGTTTAAATTCTTAAAACTTTAATTTACATTCGTTTCCGAATATTCGGGTCAAACGACTTCCAAAATGAACAAAAATACCCGTAAATAATAAGTACTTAATGATAAAAAAAATAATTTCTAAACCAGTGCAGGTCTCATCTTATCTTTGCATTTATAAATTACACTTATATATTAAATAATACATTTCCATTTTGTTACATTTACTAAATATCTTTTCAGATCTACTACATTTATTTTAAATTGTTTTGTGCCACAATATTCAAATATCTTCTACTACAAGCTCATGTGATTTGCCACATTTTCCTTAGCTACATAACAAATTATATTAAAATTTCTTATATCTAAACTATATACATTTTGTGCCTTCTTTTTTTTTTTATTCAACATTCAAATACATTAAAATCTGTCTGTATATTATGCATTTATATTTTATATAACATTAAAAATATTTGATTCAACCTTTTGAATTGACTCACTTCAACATCATGTCATTTTCCTTTCTATTTTCATGTATGAAAATATCAATTTATCATCAATTCCATTTTCCTGCCATGTCTTATTCTCCCATCTCTCCTCAGATAAGCACATGCAACTACAACCAAAGGTTCTCAATCCCTTTCTTTTTTTATTTCCCTTTTATCCGTAAAATTACGTACTTTACTAATATATTTTCTTTCGAAAATTTCTAATCAACGACCCCATTTCATAATATAAGTTTCTCTACTTTGTTAAATGAATTTAACAATCGTATACACAATTATTTCGTAATTACTCGTTTTTTTATGGAGATAATTAAGGATTCTCTTCTTTACCACCGTATCCCCGATTTAAATTATGTATACTATAACTCCATTATCTACATTTTCTCACATTACCTATCTCTATATTTTTTTTTTTTTTTTTTAATATTTCCACTTTCATATTGAAAATTACATAGTCAATATACTCACAAAAGAGATATAACGAACATCAACATTTGACCTTCTCGACATATTTCATTTTCAAATTCCCCTTTTACTATTTGACTTTAAATCGCGAGACTATTGAGTACTACAAACCTATCATTTATCAACGTTGCAAATCCTTACTTTCATTCTATTACAATCATTCACTTTCATCCTTCGTCTATCTTTTTCCCCTTTCACCGCCTACATACCTACTACTTTCATTTGATTCATAATTAGACCCACAAAACGTTTTGACAAGACGGAATGATCAACTCTCATCTTAGATTACAAACTTCTCTTATTGGAATTCATAAACCATGACCCAATACTCATCCCTTGAGCATGCATCCAATTCACTACCATATCATATAAGCACTACGCATACTCCTATATACGTCTTGCTAACTCGTATCCCTAGTTTATAAATGTATACACCGCGTATAGCTTGACACACTCGTATCAGAGATTATGCCTTTATGCATACTACAAACTTTCAATACAAATCATTACACATCCCAATAATGACATTATAACACATGACCCATCTTACAGAGAATCATATTCTTACCTCACCTTTTTATCTGACCCTTTCTGTATTATGTACTCGCGTAGAGTTCATATTATCGAAGAATCTAAATAATTTTGCGAAGCGATTTTTTTCTTTTTAATTTTATCCAACCCTACTCTTTCGTAATTCTACGTACTATTTACTACGTAAATTTTTTTTTTTTTTTTCAAATTCATCTTCTTTTCCCCATTTCATTAAACTTAAATAGCTGTATCCTATAATACCTAACTAAAATTTATACATTTTTTTTTTTTTTTTTATTTACATTATATTTCAATTTTCAGACGTCTTCGTCTTCTAATTTTCTCCCTTTCTTTCATCTTGTCTTCTTTATTATCATTAGACGAACCAGTCACTTCCCTATTCATATTTTCTTGTACTTCTCCTTTATTTAATTCCCTATCTGCCATCTTGAATTTCTAAATTATCTATCTATTGCACTAAAATATGCCAATCTACAATTCAAAAATGTACAAAAAATTATTTTAAAAGAAATAATACATTAAATATTAAAGTCTTCCGTTATTCAAAATTACTCTTAAATATCCCCATATCTATATAAACTAATATCATTAATATTAAAGTTTCAATCTCCACATTAATTTAATATATCCATCTTAAAATTATTTGAAACGACTTTATCGTATTAAATTGATTATGTAAAAATATCAACAATCTACTACGTCCATAATAGTATAGTTTACCCTATACATAAATATTATCATTCGATATTAAAACATTGAAATCCAAACCTTTGTATTTTCCGTCCGCTTTACAATCTTCCGTCTCTTTCTAACTAAAGTGATTAACAATTATTATGCGTTGGAGAGAAAAGTACCTTCCTATCACAGTATGTACGGAATAGCATCAGAATAATAATAATATTATTTTCGTATAAAAATTCTAATCATACATATTTATTTCAGAATCGGACAATGCTCAAAATAAATTACTTTCTTTATTTATTTATTTTTTAATTTAAAATTAAATCTACTTTGTTCAACGTATTCCTTAGTTGTGAGTTGCAATAGCCGTACCAGAAGTATGAGAAGAATTCAGACAAGGCAATCAATCAAATAAATTTTCAATTTAAAATATAATAAAAACTCACCAGAAGGTTGTTTAATAAGTTAATAGGTATACTCCTTTTTTTTGAATAAAATTAAAACTCGCAATCAGCTTTCTGTATTTTGACATGATGTTGGGTTTCGTCTTTCCATATCTTATCACACATTTCCAATCAGCAATTTGAGCTAGAACATATTTTTTAAAACATATTAAATATCAAATTCAAAAATCATTTTTCACACTTCTTTTACTTTTTTAACAAAATTTTATTTTATTGACTATGGTAATACCATTCAATTTTATGAAAACTCAAAATAAAATCAACCAAATAAATTGATAAATAGATAAATTTTTATCTATCATTTTTCAAATTAGGTATTCCACGAACAAAATTATTTAAAAATATTTTCAAACAATTTAAAAATTGACATATATTTTTTTTTTGACTAAATTCCTTTCTTCAATCAATCATCTCAAAGCATGCAAAATAACATTAACTCAACAAATTAAAATAATAATAAAATATTGAGTCTACCCATAAATATTCTTTTTTTTTATTATGTTACATATTCAATAAATATATTTAACTACCGCGACTCTGAAAAAAAATGTTTTGTTACATATTCAAAATTTTTCATTCTTTTTAATTTACCTACAGTATTTTTTTAAACATTATGTTACAATTTTTTATACTGATAACCAAATATAATTTGTAAAATTAAAATCGAAATACAATTTAACCCTTCTGCCACCAAAATTCAAATATTAATTTTGCCACATAAATTAAAAATTTTAAAAAAAAAATTTCTAAAACAAAACTTATTCTACTTACAACTATTAATGAATGCTCTTTTGCATTCAAGACACCAAATTATACAATTAATAAAAAATCTTGAGTCTAAGTAACAAAATTTTTGGGTTCAACGCCTCTTTAAATTCTATAAAGGTTGGCTGACATTTTGGGTGACATGAATATGTGACCCTTCTGCCACCAAAATTCAATTCGTCTTAAATTATATAAAGGTTGGCTGACACTTTGGGCAACATGAATATGTGACCCTTCTGCCACCAAAATTCAATTCGTCTTTAAATTCTATAAAGGTCGGCTGACACTTTGGGCGCCATGAATATGCGACGGACTTTTGCATATACTTTTTATTCTTGCGCTCTCATGCGCTCTTTTACTTTGTACCCCTCATGGTACAAGGTAAAATAATCAATTATCTCAATCTCAAAAAAATAATTTTTAGCTCAGTCGGTAGAGATTTCAAAAATAAAACAAAGAGTATTGGAAAGTACAATTGACTATACGATAAATGCTCAGGGTCGAATGGGTTAACCCAGATTTTATCACAAAGACTTCAAGACTTTTCTCTCTATAAATTCAACAATGCATATTGCCATTAAATCAACGGTGCCTTCCAACAATCCCCAATAAGAAGGAAAGATTCAGAAACGAAATAAAATTGCTATTTCATTATTTTCTTTTCAATTTATTCCAAACCTCCAGTATTCGGTGACACCTTTGGTATGGTCAATGAATTTACATACATTTTATATAAACTTTCTCGACAGTAAAATAGTAAAAGATTAAAACCTTGTTAATCATTTGCTATGTGGCAATCTAACTAACCCTTAGATTAAAAGTTTAAAATTAAGTAATAATTGTGGCACATCATCCTTAACTCTTACCCTTTCTTTTCAGAAACGACCTACATATATCATAAAGTTATCAAACTCTGTTTGATTATACAATTTACATTAACTTTAGAACAAAATATTTAAATATAATTATGAATGAATGAGAACAACCTGATCAAGTTATCTTCCTTCGAGTTCCACTTCACTTCCCGTTTCCCGAAATTGAAGGTTCCTTCCTGATAGGTACATAAGGTTTATTCTGGTATAAGAGGAAGTCAGCATCTTGATAATTGAAAAAGATTTATTCTCTTGTTAACTGAAGAATTTATTTTGGTCACAAGATATATCCTGAATAATTGAGAAATTCATTCCGGTACTGAGAGATATCCTGAATTACTGAGGAATTCACTCTGGTACTGAGGGCCGTACATCCTTAAACATTAAAGGACAACGTAATTAGTATTTATCAAACTATGTTTCGGTTTATTTTATTAAACAACGAAATTTCTCTCATCGAAAATATAATTGTAACAATTTAGACTCACCATATTTTTGATGACGGCCTGAATTACCACTGATTTTAATAATTAAATATGATTAAACTGTCAATCGACAAATAGAACACATTTCTACAACTAATTTATACATTAATCAACCATTTTAAAATGGTAAGGTTTTTTTTTAAACCTTAATATTCACTATCGCATTTTGCGATCTGCCAATTTGGAATGTCGAATACAAAAGAGGAAGCATTCCTGCTTTCGACCGCCAATATTGAGAAATCCTCCCACCACGCATGCGCGGCGTCGCGTTATCAATTTCTGTCTTGCCAACGAACAAAATCATTTTTCTATAGTGATATAAAAATATCGCTACAGTATGTATGTCAGTGACGTGCATTTAATACATGCAAAATATCAAAGCATGTTTTAAAAGTTCCATGTACGGCTGCGAAATTGTTTCTTGGATAACATAACATCTGTAATTTCTATTTCTCAATCACGAGATCTGTTTGATCCAACCAATTTTGCAAGCCTTGGATACGGAGAAGCTTGTGTTCCTTACAAAAGCTATTTAATATTCTTAACGAACCCTATCTATCCATGTATACCATCACGGAATCTTCCATTAATGAAATCACCAGGAGATTAACTCTGTGTTATAAATATGCAAGTTGGCATCTCTGTTTCAATAGAAAACAAGACATTGAAAATGGGTGGCATAAGTAATTACTGAATTTAAGATGTTGATATATAATTTCTGATATTTATGAATACCTACACTGAGAAAAATACTAACGAAATTTCACAACGAATCATTAGTCTACGTACTATCAGATTAGGACCAGAGATAGTACTTATAATGATAGTACTTATATGATAATTTACCATGAAAAATGGTATAATTTTTCTGTAAAAAAATATGTATAAAATAATTTCGCAGAAATGATACAGTCGTAAAGGAATAAATACACCTACCATTTACAAGACACTCGAAAACTTGCAGAAGAATATGGGAGACCTAATTCTGGCAAGAACTCCGTGGAATACAAGTAAATACTATATAAGTTTACCTATTTTTAAAACAAGTTGTCCTTTCCGTGCCAATAGAAGTTAAGACACGGTTTGATGGATCAAATCACTACATACTCGTAGTGATAATCTCGCCTTTGCATATCATCAATATTTTATATTCTGTATTATTTTGTAATTTTTGTTGTACATGGTGATGTGAAAATAGAATAATTAAATAAATAAAACATTCTGGAATGATGAACAACTTATTATGCCTAATACCTAATATGAAAATAGTCTTGTTTCGCCACTGTTATAAATGTATGTATGTATGGAAACACAACTAACTAGGGGTTGCTTTCTGTGGTTTGTTAAAATATTATTATTATTTCTATAGTAGATAGTTAGTTGTAAGGGTGGAGGAAGCCATTTTGAAATCACTACATTGACTTCGTGAATCATTAGATATACTACTTATTTCAGTCATTTTCATGCGATGAAACTTAAGTCGCCGACTAGTAAATGTGAATATACACAGGAGAACCCAAATTGAAAAAAGAGAATCGTTCATGTGTTGAATTGCTCATGTTTTTCACTTCAAAGTATTTCTGATAAGCTCTATTATTTAACCCTCATATTGATTTGTTATATTTGATTTTACAGTAATATTTTTAGTTCATAGTTTTTGGGAATATTTTGAAATTTCTTCGATTTTGACAGGAGGCACAGTTTATTTTTGTAGTGAGATATTAATTTGTATACGAAAAACAACAAAAATTACTCATGGCTAATGTCATCTGTCACTTATTGATAGGTAGGTATTCCAGTTTTAAGGCAAAACCTTCGATTCCTTTAACCTTTTCATAATGTGATATAAGCATTCAGTTGACTTCAGTGTGTAGATCAAAATTATTCCTTTAACGTTGGTAATTATAATACATTGTGCAACGCTCCATTTACCAATATAATAGTTTACATATATCTGACATTGTATCAATAATGAAATGTAATCATTACAATCATGGTAGTCCTGAAATTAAAAAATTGTGCCTATCACGTATTATGTAAAACTAGGTACTCACAATAATGCAAAACAATGATTGACTTATTTACAAAAAAAAAAACAGCATCAGACCGATATTCAAAACAAGTTTCATCCTGGATTCACGACCTTTAATAAAATGTTAGTACTGTTAGAAGCTCTACTATAGGCAATGATCGTAGACAGCCCAAAATTATCTGACTAAGTTTGCTGTCTTTATGTTATAACTCTACTTGTCTTTATGTATATATAGTCGTTACTATAATTAATGTAGGTTGGCTTTTAACAGTATCCATCTATTTCAAGATTTAGTAGATACTCACTCTGACATGATATCTTATACCTAAAAGCTAATCAAGTCGTGTTTAACAAGGGAATGAATCATTTTCATTTACTTTACCGAAATTCTTATCCATTCTGAATGTTTTAATTAATTTTATATTTAAACTGAGGTGTGTACAGCGTACCATGGAAAGACAAATACTGGGTATCAGCTCGAGAGACAAAATAAGAAATGAAACCACCCGACAAAAGGCAAAAATCGTTGACGTTGTTGATAAAGTCTCCAAGCTGAAATGGTAATAGGCTAGTGATGTGGTAAGACTTCTAGAATTCTTGAATGGAGGCCGTGGGAGGACAAAAGAAGTGTAGGAGGACCCCAAAAAAGATGTCGATAAAATATATTGTCCAGATGATGGGAAAACAGTGGTATCGTGTTGCTCGAGATAGGAAAGTGTGGAAAAGTTTTGAAGATGCCAGCAGTGGAGAGAAGAGGGCTAGCAGTAAGTAAGTAAATATAGTTAAATGTTAAAAGATGTCCCATTTATAGAAGATAAAATAAATTGATCATTTTGTATTTCTCCCATCACTTTTGCATCAACCTTTACAATATTTTGTGTACCCATCTAATTTAATTTAACGAGTTTATGGGCAATGTGGTTATTATTAACATAAAGTTTCGTAGAAATAGAATATTGTATGTCATTTTCAAATGGAATGTTATAACTCGTATTATTATGGAAAATTTTGCTGAAATGTATTGTAGTACTACTCCGAATGATGAGTTTTTTAAAATAATATCGACCCAACCATATATTCATACCGTTTTATATATTTTTATATATTTTATATAGTGTTACGCATGTATTTTATTAATTTATTAATATCTTCGCGGTGTGAGCCTCTTACACATTATACAACGCACAAAAAAAAAACAAATCAAAGTTCTCATTCACTACACAGTTGGAGCAAGGCATGAACGACAATAATTATTGACGTAGAATAAAATACAAGCAAAAATCAAATTATAACATTTAAACAATTTGTTGAATTAAATTATTCCATTATGGAAGGCAAATGAAAATATTGAAGTGTCAGTTATAGAATGTCAATAAAACGTTAAGCAATATGTCAAGAATAAAAGTAGCTGGAAGAAATATTGAAATTTATAAGAAATGTAATATAATGTATTGAAATGTCAAATGAATGATGATGATGATGATTATGGATGATTTTGTTTTGACGCCGTTTAACAGTCCCTAGACCGTCTCAAGGGCGCCTAGTTTTTTTATTTAACTATTATAAAATTTTGAAAACACTTGTGATTGTCACAAATTTGATTTAAATGCATGAATTATATGTGAGTTCCAATTGAAGGTATTATTAATTGTCACAAATATTATTCACTAATTCACATTTTTAACTAGTGTAAAAAAAAATTTAAATTTTTAACTAGTGTAAAAATAATAAAACTCAAAAATTTAACTTTATAAAACTATTGAAACTAAAAAAAATGTATTCAAATTTTGTTAATTTGAACAATTATAAGATAATAATATTTAATTTTGAAAAATGAGACGTCAGAGGTTTCAGGCAGCTACTACCAGCGCCATCCACCGACCGACGAATGATTATTTAAAAGATTATTATATCATAAAAAAAGAAAAATGTTTGTTTTATTATAAATTGTTAATATAAATATTACATAGCTAGATGAAGGAATAATTGGAAATAGTAATCAGAATTGGTGTGGCATACAAATACTAAATGTTTTATTTGATATGTATCACGAATATACAAAAGATTTTAATTAATTTAAATATTGATTATTTAAGTAGATGGCTCTGTATCGTTATGTGTCAATCTATTGTAATAGAACTAGTTGAATTCGAGCATGTCAATTTTTTTATTACATTACCCGCTTGACCATGCATCATCAAAAGCTGCCCACTAAAGCAACTTCGGTGTGGACAAGATTTGGTAAGTGTAGAATTTCGGATATATGGAAGTCCCCAAACTTTTACGTTATCCGGATGGACGGTGGATCTCCTTCAAAAGTACCGATTTTTCTAAAGTGTGACATACTTGTATGTACCCCTTGTGTCTTAATTAGGAAGTAAAAATCTTCAAGTTTTCGTATATAAAAGGTATAATAATGACAATGAAGACTCGTTCATATTATTATGTCATATAACAAGAGAAAATATACGAGGAAGCGTCAGGAGTTTTGAAGGATGAAAGGAATAAGGATACAACAATAAAAATCGATATCTTTTGACAAAGTAATTGATGACACGTGTGATTTCTGACTTTATATTATTATAACGACTGCAAAATATTATAGAATTTTTAATATTAAATTCTTTATAAGTATGATTGTATGTAATGTAATATTGTAGGTACAATGACGTAAATATCAAGAATGAACAAATGCATACATATTATAGGTACCAACCTACTGTGTAACTTTGAATTGATGCAAGTGATATTATTATGAAGTATTTTTATTCTACAGAATATTTCAAAGGTTATGAAGTTGTACTGTACAGTAACACTAAGTTATTTTATACTTTGATGATATTTTTAATTTATTTTGCGATTTAAAAATACTTTCTGTGAATATATTGGATTATTCTTTGAATGGGGAACTTTCACAAAAAAAAATTTCAACCCAAAAAATAGTAAGTACAGAAAATTAGAAAAATTATGGTGCTTTTTATATTTTTTAATGTGCATTTTTAAGGTTTTTATCACCACTTAAAAAAGCAATTTTCGCACTTCGCCGCAAAAAGGTTCACTCGTGGCGGAGCAGTATTTGACAATATCAGGCGCTACAAACAGTAGTAAGAGTGAAATGTGTGGCAATACAAAACAGCGCCTAGGACTAATTCAATAACAGAAAATATGGATTTTTAAAATGAAAATAATGAATGAAAAGTTTTATTTTATGGTTTCTTATTAGGATATTTGTGATCAGCGTATATTTATTAATATGGATTGATAACATTTATTCATATTCTTCACACATGCATGTTCCCCATTGTTTGTGAATGCCAAATTTAAATGGTTGTGAAATTTTTATTTTTATTTTATTTTGTGATATTTTATATGAAATGTATATTTTTATTTGTAATATTCTTTGTAAAAGACATTAGCCGTATATTTAATAATAAATAAATATTTGTTATACTTAAACTTAAATAATTGTTGTACAGTTAAAACCATTGTTGTGCTGTGGTTCTTAAAATTTGTCGATATAACTTCAAAGGCAAATTGCCGTAAACGGTTTAAAATAAATATTTGAAAATTTGTTTTGTTTATAAAAATATGTACTTATGGAGATCTTTAATTTACATGTTTATTACCAATTTTCTAGATTACGGGACCAATCAATAAATGAAATATAGTTAATGGGAATTAATCGCAATTTAGCAATGAACTCGTCCCCTGTACCTACATTGAATTATAATTATAACTTTTCCACACATCATAATATATGATAACCAATGCACAGTACGGGATGAAATAAATATACATACATATATCTAAATATGAAAAACAGAAAAATATTATATTCATCCGTTTTCTCAACTACTAAACCTGTGGGTTATGGACGATATTTACTGTCCAGGCAATGAAGAAAACTTTTGGACACATTAGTCTGAATATGGAAGGAATAAATACCAAAGATGACTGACGGAAATTTATGTATCTACCTGCAGCTAAAAAGTAGAATTTACTGCTTTGGTTGCTAAACTCGGAGAAGTTGGTGGTATTTATTTTGTTTAAGTTCTTACTATTTATATATAAATGCTTTATTTCATTTTAATTTTTTTTTTGTCTCGAGTTTCGTCAAGTGATATGTCTTTGTAAAGTTAAAAATTTTCGGAAACATGTGAGTGATTAAGTATCATTTTTTCAATAATGTCTCGTTTTGATGTGATTTGCCTGTACTTCCATACTTTTTCATCAATAAACTAATGATAATGTAAAAAGGAGGACATGTCAAAATATTTGTAATGAAACACAATGCAATATTGCAACAATCGGATAGTGTAACTATTTGTATTGCATTATAAGTTTATAAGTGGACTTGCATCATTCTAAAGACAGGAAATGGATCCGAATGAAGGTTTTCTTATGTAACATTTTTTTATTTAATAAATCTTAAGCATTTTGGGATTATCATTGTAAAAGTTGTATAATAATATTTTATTATGTCAATTTGTACTGAATGCAACCCGTTAAAGTGACCGGTGAAAAAAAAACACGACTCGTTTTATAAATAAACTTTTTAGAATAAATCATTAATATTATGTAATAACGCAATAGGTATTAAAGTGTAATATTTCACTGAGTTTCAGTTTCATTGGACAATACCAGATTTCAGTTCATCATTCACTCAACATGTGTTAAAATCCTTCTTTTGAAACTGTGAAATCAATTTCCCTCATTAATTATGCGAAGTAGTCTGCAACATGTTGAACTAATTACAGATATTAATATAAAGTTCGTTCGTCGGTAGCCTGGAGGTAGTCTCGGTCTCGCATGTTCATGAGGTTCGCGGTTCGATCCCAGGTACCGGCAAACTTCCCTTTCACGACACAAGATTTTAGCTTACTGTGAAAAGTGTATATAGTGTTGTATTTGGATTTATAACAAAAACCCAGTAACAATTTTTTTTTAAATAGATATAAGCTCTTATTTTAAATTATTTAAATGAAAAACAATATTAATACCTAATGACTTCATTTATTTTTACGAAAATGGTTTACTTATAATTACTCACTTAGTGATTCTCATTTATTGCAATGCCCGCTGATGCGGAATGCATGTAATGAGAGTGACCTATTGATGGCGAATGACAAGGCGATATACGTCGCTGAATACTGGAGTGGCAAAATCTTAAGTCCGGACCCGAAAAGTAAGTAAGTAAGTATTACTCAAAAGATATAAAATTGTTAGAAATTAACGTATGCATAATCTTTGATTGCGAATAATAGCAGGAATCATACAAGTGACATTGCAAAATAAGACACAATTTCAAATTAATGATATCTTCAATCATATTATGAAAAACTGACAGACATTTGTACAAAGTATGAATTTTATATGTAGAGTGCACCCACATATGAAAAAAAGCAATATCTAATAAATAATTGATTTGAATTGGCAATATTTTTTATATCTGATATTGTTACTTATATATCAGAAGGCGACACCATTAGTAAACAAAGTATAGAATTGAAAAACAGTTTGAATAAGTTTATTGAAATCAATATTACAAGAGATGTAGAAGTATTTTGTATACAATAAGAATAGGTAAATATGTACAAATAATATTAAATACTTTATTATTAATGGGTTTTTAATGACTTTCTCTTTAGGTGGTCTGAAAGTAAAAATGGAATTTAGTATTGTAAGTGATTTTGACATTTTAACAAAATGCCTAACACGATACTGGATTACAAAATAAACTAATTGCTGAACAAAAAATTGTTAAAAATAAATTGATTTTACTGAAATAGCTGACGTATATACTACATAACGTTGCCATGGAGGTGAAGTGATCCAAGCCACACTTTTTTGAAAAATAAGCTAAGTATGTAGTTTTGTTCAGAAAACCACGGAGAACATAGTGGTGGAAGAGAAATAAGTGATTTGATATTCTTAAAGGGCATTTTTGGAAGATTTTAAAGAGATGTCAAGTATTTTTACATCATTTCAAGTGTGTGTTAGAGCATTTCACTAACAAATAGTTCAATTAAATTATAGAAGTGAAAAGATCCAAACCACATAGCGCCTAACTTTCCATACAACTTTTTACAGGTGGATCTTTCTCAGCTCAGAAGTGAAAAGATCCAAGCCACATAGCGCCTAACTTTCCATACAACTTTTTACAGGTGGATCTTTCTCAGCTCAGAAGTGAAAAGATCCAAGCCGCATAGCGCCTAACTTTCATACAACTTTTTTACAGCTGGATCTTACTCAGCTACAGTGGTGAAATAACCCATGTGATAAATTCGTGTTTACTTCTAAAATATAAAAATTCTTTAATATTTTGTTATTTATATTAGTTGAATATGTGATCAGGAATATTGTTTCAAAATTTTAGCGAAATCCATGCAAAAATAACTTAGTTATTGTCAGATTAGTATTTTCGGATGTGACAGCGTAACTTCAACACCCTTTTTCTCGGAATGTCTGTCTTGTGGGTTAGATCACTTCACATCCACGGCAACGATAAGCAAATTACTAAAATCTGAAAGCAAATATTAGATGTAGTCAATAAAAGTATTTTCATACAGTGTTTTTTGTCATTCGTGTAAACTAGAATTTTTACACATAAGAAAGTTAGTGTTTAAGTAGGTATATATGATATTTTTTTTATTTATTTATTTTCCAAAAAAATATTACATACAAAAATAACATGAAAACATCGTTATGAAATATATTGGCACACTAGACCAAAATCTGTTCTGGGGCAATACTATGAAAAATAACACAATTATATTATGATAGGTATTATTCAATCAAGATATGTATCACCTGCAGGATAGAAAAGAGAGTATTAGGTGTTCGACGTTTAAGAATTGGCTTAGGCTGGCTAAGCCGATTAAGTTTAGTTTAAAAACGACCTAGTTGAAACCTAGGTCACTTTAATTTGGATTAGTTGGAAGATATCGCGTCCCTGCAATAAACTCGCCCATTGTGCAAAATTATTTGTTTATATCATGTTGTAACCTTATTATTATCGAAATATTTTGTACAATAAAGTTAATTATTATTAAAACTTTGTAAAATCTTAAACTATATTTTTATTTGTTATTAATAATTAAGTAAATATATCGTGGGATATGCCGTGATGGTATAGTAGTAGTAGTATAGTAAATATATCGTGGGCTCAGTACTAAAACTAGACATCTCGTATTTTGTTGGTTTTCAGTTCTGTGTGGCCGATGTTTGCTCTTGATGTTTGAGTAATTTCTAGTAATAATTATGAATTAAGAGGTTTCCTTTTACTGTAATCAAAGTGTTTCAATAATAATACATATATAACATATTAATTAGGTACTATCCTTCTGAGTGTAATGTCATGATTTATCCATTTTCTCAAAACTTATGATTTCGCGATGTCTAGTTGTAATATTTAGCCTAGAATATAATCTATTTATTTATTATATCCAGGTATTAAGAAAATGTTAATTATTACCACACAACATTTTTTTTTACAAAAAAATGCACTTATCTGGGTTTTTGTTATAAACCCAAGTACAACCTTATACACCTTTCGCAGTAAGCTTAAAACTTGTGTCGTGAAAGGGGAGATTACCGGCATATGGGATCGAACCGCGCACCTCTACCTCCAAACTACCTAGACTCTACTTCCAGACTGCGGAGAACATGAAAGAAAAATAATATGAGCTAGGTATGCTTCATGCTATTATAAATATTAATATCGTGTTACATATGAAAAACTTTTTGCTATCAAACTGCAACATAACATATTGTTGTGTACTATCTTAGCATGTAAGATAATAATAAAGTTCTTTGTTTTATTCCACGCAAGATGTTTACAGGTATAACATTATTATAGGTAGTAAGTAGTTATGTACAGGTATAACTAATAGTTGATAAATCTGATATTACTTCTATTATTATACCTACTAGAGATGCAACGAATAGCCGAAATTTTTGACCGAATGCCGAATATTATGCAAGATCATGTGTCGAATAACCGAATATTCAGCAAAACAATGGTGAGAGCGTGCGGCACCTACCCCCGACCGCGCATCTTCGTGCACCTACTAGACTTGTAGCGCGGTACATTTTTTCGAGTTTTTTTTTGTTCCAACATTAATAATAAGAATATTAAAAACTGAACTCTTCACTGGCGCCCTTGAGACGCTCTAGGGACTGTTAAACGGCGTCAAAATAAAATCATCCAGAATCATCATCATCATCAATAATATTATGTTGTTTCAAAACGAATGATTATATAGATTTTTACGTTTTCGTAAAAAATCAAATTAAATTAATTAATTACTTATTTGGGGATTAAAAATTATGTGTCTGTAGCTGACAGTGAAATATCAACAATCTATAAGCTATTAGTTCCTTCCAGTTTTACATTTAAACTATTCGACAGAACACCGAATAATATGGTAATTATTCGGTTTTCGGCCGAATAGTAAAAAGGTTGCCGAAAAGGCAGAATACCGAATAGTTGCCTAGTAATATTTGTTGCGTCTCTAATTATTACTATACCTCATATTAATCTACTATTATTAAAAACAATCAACAAAGAAGGTTTCGTAGCATCTCTTATAGTAGGAATACCTACTCTATAAGGTGACCAACTATTTTACAGTTCAAGAGGACATTTTTTTGGTTCACGAATTTGAAATATTTCGCAGTGTCTTAGATTTTGTTATGGAATATTTTCAATGAAAAGAAAAATGGTCCTTTTTTGTTAAAGAATATTTTATGATACTACTACTACTATCCACTATTTCTATCCCCTCACGCCGTATCCCAAATGGGGTAGGCAAAGAGAACGGAACGCCATATAGATATCTTCTTCTTATGACACTCCTGAAGTTAATTGGTTTAAATCCATTTTTCAAATAAAGATCTTTTTTAGGTCTTATATTTCCAAAATCAGATAATTTGGTCATTTTCAAAAGTGAGGGTCTTTGTTTAGGTCTCATTTTCAAATTCCTACTCCCACTCCTCATCGCCAAAGTTTTGAAAGGATATAGAAATTCGAAATATTTCATGATTTTTTTTTCAAGTTTGTTTTATTAGTTTTCAATAATATCAAAATGGGGGACAAAATTACAAGAACAGGACAAAATAGAGAACGAAGAGAAGACAGAAGTGAAAAAAGAGGACTGTCCTACCAAAAGGAGGACGGTTGTTCACCTTACTTATAGGTAATTTGAAGCCTTAATGAAAACAAAGGAAGCTATTATTAGTCATAGACAGAGATGGATATTGTTATCAAAAACATAATATACAGTCTATTGTTAATCTGTGAACATGATAAATAATTTCTCGTTCGTTAATTCATTATACCGCACTCTTTTCTGTAAGTTTTCGAGTGTCCTGTCAAAAGATAATATCACTAATAAGACACTTAACATATTCAATTCGACTGTGAGATATGCCATTCATCTGGAATGTCTTAATGTTTTATTCACACTGAGAGGATGACCCATATGTTTATTACATACAAGTTACCTGCTGGTTACCCCACTTTTGGAACATACTTTTTTTGTTTTAGTAGCAGTACCTAGTAATTAAAATATTATTATTTTTAATTGTAACGTCTCGTAAGTAATAGGTGTTGATCATTACAGACAATATTACAGGACTAAAAATAATGTCTTCAAAGCAAAAAAGTTTGATGAAGTTATTATTTTTTATACAAAATAAAAATATTTACACGAAGATATCATTACAGCTGATGGACTTATCACTAAGTAATTTCTTACAGACAACCAATGCTATTTTACTTCTGCTGAGACAGATTTTTTCCGAACCCTAATTACGATAATTCAGAACGTAAACTTTGCGATCCACCCGGAAATCGAATCCATGACCATGATGATGCAAGTTGACTGCGATACCCGTTGCATCACGTAGTTGGTGGCCGTAGACTTAACGTTCAACTTAAAATAGTTAATCACGTTTTTAATTGAAGATAATTAATTCCTTAAAGTCCAGTTAAGGTAATAAGACTAATCTAGTAATTCAATTCAATTATATTCAAGAATGTAAATACTTGTTATATTATTTAAGATACATAATATGTAAGATCCTTACTTGACTATCGGATATAGGTATTTATTGTAAAATAATATTGTATCCTCCGTTGTCTCAGAATAGAGTGGAAATCCCACTCATGTTTAGGTTAGTTGGAAGAAATTGATCCTTTACGATAAACTGATCCCCTGTAAATTGATTAAACATATTTAATGTGTGGCTCAATTTCTATTCTAGTATAAATAATAAATCAACAATAATGCACATGTAGTAAAGAAAAAGAGTTATTATATAAATAAAGCTTTGTCTTTCACATTTAAACTTTCGTTTTGGTGGCACATAAAGGAAAGCTTATGTGTACATCTTCAGTGAACTTTTGCCAAATATTTTTATTATCCAAGATATTCATCATCATAATATAGGAAAGCCGAACTGTTAAGAAGATATAGATGCATTTTTGAAGGAATTTAATAAAATACGTATTTCTAATTTGTTTGACAGATTCTCGCTAAATAAGCAGTGTGGGCAGGTTAATCAATATTTTTTTCTCACCATCACGCTACCTCTAACAAGTGACGTAGCTAGTAGATAATATTATGTTTAAAATGAACATACATATTATCCTATCCTTTCCGTACTACAATAAGACATTCAGGGTGGGTGGGTACTCCTATTTACACATCTATACTTTGATTTATTTATTTCTATCATTAACGGCTTATAGCCTTTTACATAAATAAGGCTTAAACATATTTTTACTTATATCAATCAATATTATTATATAAAACAAACAACAATTTTTTTTAATAAAATATTAAAAATATTGGCGCATTTAAATAGGTATTCAACTTCACACAAACATAAACAAGTGTATCTATTGGCATTCATTCTTTTCTCAGGTGATTTTGTTGGACAGGCTGTGAGTTTATCTTAAGGATTCACCTGACAAACCATATTTTTAAGGTTCTTGATTAGTAGGTATCTCATTGATGAGTTTTTGTCATGAACTATAACCACTTGTATGCAGTGTTTTACTAGCACCTGAATCTTATATGACACTCGAAAATTTACTAATAAAGGTGGGAGACAATATTTCACTCCAGGAATTCCACAGGCAAAATCAGAATCATACTAAAATAAGTGAAATTGGCTATAAATCTCGGAGTGTTTAATACATTAATGCAAACACGCTATCCAGGAGAATAAAGCTATTATTAAACTACGTGTGTATTCTACCTACATACTTCACTCTGTCATACTGCGTAGCTTTTGTATAAATTCATTTCCTTTTACAGCGCTTTTGTTAGCTTCCTGTTTGGTAGAAATCTCTAGTATCGATTCTTGCAAATAATAAATAATAATAGTAGTTAACAATATGAAATAAAATGTATTATAATATAGCAAACATTGGTAGCAGAAAGGATGTCATTGTTGTACTAGAGTCACATTATGAGTCAAGAATACTTAACACAATATAAATCAAATGATATGACCTACAGTTGTTGAATACTGCCATCTGTGTGGTGAATTATGAAGCACTAGTCACTGGCTATAGACATAAGGTGATAATCTATGGCGAATAAATTCAATTCAGGGTTTGTCTTTGGTTACGTGTATATAATACACACACACTTTTGATCCATCTCTCTTCTTCTCCAATACACAGTCAAACAAAAACATTAGCATCTATACTGTTCTATTTTGTTACAAGTTTTACATTAAATTCCACAATATAATAAAAAAGTGTTTGTTCTGCAATCCATCCACTCATCAGTTACACAACTCAACATTAGCGATCGTGAAAGGGACATAGGCGATCGAGACACAACAACATTGGCGACCGTGACAGGACACCTTTCGGAAAAAACATCGAATCCATCATTGCGTATCGTATCCTATATTTTCCTATTCATTTACAATTCTATCCTATAATATTACATTTCCATTCAAATAGATCAATATATTTAACTATCTGGGGATTCATTGCCATTTTATATAAATATTATACATTTTAAGGTTAATTGTTACAATAATATCTACCCTACAATTTCATAACTGTACTCTTATCTAATTGTTGATTTAAAACATTTGTTTAATAAATAAAACTAATATTATCTTTATTGTTTTGCAGATAACCCGTGATTCCATCATATTTTCGGCATTTTTATGAAAAAAACTGTGTGTAAATTCTCGTGAGAAATATTGTTGCAAAATAGTCGCGTGTTTTCAATGTTCATTGATTGGCATTTTTTGCATTGAGTTTTCTCTTTTTATTATTGTATATTTATTACATTCTAGTGAATTATGTTGTCTGGAGAAAGAGAAACAAGGACAGCCACTTCAAAAATGGAAAAAACACGTGATTCTGAAATGGAGGTTTGCAAAGGGTTGATATCAAGGCGAGGCGTTTTGAAGGGACAACTCACGCGCTTTAAAGATTATTTGAGTAAGAAAGATTTAGATATTTGTGAATTACAGTTAAGGACATCAAGAATGGAAAGCATGCTTGAAAAATTTGAAATGTTGCAATGTGACTTGGAGGAAATTGATGGTGAGGAAGTGGTGTATAGGGATACTTTTGAACAACTATTTTACACCACTTTAAGTAAGGCAAAATCATTATTGAAAGATCAACTACAAGTCACATGTGAAGTTAAGTTAAATCCAATTCAAATACCTACATTTCATGGTAATTATGAAACATGGTTACACTACAAAGATACATTCAAATCTCTTGTAGGCAACAATAATTCTTTATCTAACTTACAAAAGTATCATTACTTACTGAGCTCATTAAAGGGTGAAGCCTTAAATTTAGTTTCTTCTTTGGAAGTTTCAGACACTAATTACTCTTTAGCATGGGACATCTTAACAAGGAGATTTGAGAACACCCGCCTCATTGTGGACAAACATGTTAATCACATTTTCAATCTCATTCCAGTGAAGCCAGAATCATATCAATCTTTAAGGCGATTGATCGATGATTCACAGCTCCATACGCGAGCTTTGGAAAGTTTGGGACTACCCACAAGCAGCTGGGACATCCTGTTAATTCACATAATTGCTAACAAATTAGATTCAGTATCACGTAACATATGGGAATCGCATCACTTGCAGGGTGAGCTACCTACATTAAAGGAACTGTACGAATGTATTGGGGAGAGAGCACGTATTTTGGAGACGACGTCTCACAACAAAAACTTCAAACCATCCAACACCTCCAACCGAGCAGGAGTTGGCTTGGTTGCAAATGTACGAGCAAACCCAGTTTGCCCACTTTGTTCTTCACAGCATCGATTGAACCAATGTGAGCAGTTTAAGTCGATGGGGACTCAGCAAAGGTGGGAGCTGGTAAAAAGGCAGCGACTGTGCCGTAACTGTATGTTAAGGAATCATATTGCCAAGGATTGTTCTTCAGGAGGAAGATGTAAGGTGTGTCGGAGGGACCATCACACCTTATTGCACACACCGAGCGTGCACAATTCGACAGCAAATACGGAAACTCTGGGACCTACTTCACAGGTTCCTACTGTGGTGAACCATGCTTCGCTCTCAAACGACGAGGAAGTACTGTTATCCACGGCCATGGTTGGGATCCAACTCCCTGATGGCGGCATTTTTAGGGCACGAGCACTCTTGGACTCGGCAGCACAGTCGAATTTCATTACAAAGAGTTTATGCGAGAAACTCAACTTACGAACAAAGGGAGCATATCTGCCAGTCTCGGGACTGCGGCAACAGGTAACTCACATTGAAGAAAAGGTAGATATAACAATTAATTCTTTATTGTATGATTACAGGAGGAAAATCAACTGTTTGGTCCTGCCTGTAATTACATCAAACTTGCCACTGCGATCTGTGGACAGACGACGTTTTCACGTGCCTTCCCAGATGCAGCTAGCGGACCCTGACTTCCATAAATCTTCTCCAATAGACTTGTTATTGGGAGCACAGGTATTTTGGGAGGTACTTCAGGGAAATCATGCGTCAGCTCAACGTCAGCAGCCGATGATGCATCAGACCAAATTAGGATGGGTCATTGCAGGAGCTATTCCGTGGAACTCTGAAGGAATCAGCAGACAAAGGCCGGTATCTTGTTACATTTCTTTGAATCAATTAAACAAAAATATTGAGAAATTTTGGGAGGTAGAAAGTGTGCCTAATTCTCTGGTTCGAACCCAGGAAGAGACATTATGCGAGAAACACTTTACTAGTACTACGACTCGTGATGAGTCGGGCAGATTTTCAGTAAGTCTACCCTTCAAGGAATGTCCACCTAACGTGGGAAACTCTCTTGAAATAGCCAAGAGGAGGTTACTTTCGATGGAGCGACGGTTTCAGAAGGATACAGAGCTGCACACACAATATGCAGCATTCATGAATGAGTATTTGGAATTGGGGCATATGTCTCCTTGTCTACCTGACAAGGAAAATGCAGTTTATCTTCCCCATCATTCCGTTTTCAAGGGAACAAAAATCCGTGTAGTGTTCGATGGTTCTGCAAAAACATCCAATGGAAAGTCCCTAAATGATAATCTGATGAAAACACCTACCATACATAATGAGTTATTTACATTGTTAATTAATTTCAGGAAACATCGATATGTCTTGAGTGCAGATATGCAACAGTATTATAGGCAGGTCAATGTACATGAAAGGGACAGGGATTACCAGAGGGTCTTATGGAGGACATCTCTCAGTGAGGAAATGGGACATTTCCGACTCAACAGCGTCACATACGGACTCAGTGCGTCACCATATCTCGCGATGAGATGTCTAAAGGAACTAAGTACAATTTATTCTTCTATTTTTCCTCTCACTTCTCAGGTGATAGAAAGGGATTTTTATGTGGATGATCTCTTAACAGGAGATCATGATAAGCAGACTTGTATTAATTTAAAAAATGAACTGTCATACCTTCTAGACAAGGCAGGTATGAAACTTACCAAATGGAGGTCAAATCTGGATGACCTACATGACACTGGTCAGAACAATGACAGTAAATCCTTGAATCTCGAGGACGATTTTCAGTGCAAAATTCTAGGGTTGCATTGGAACAGTTACGAAGACACTTTTCATTATAAGGTTAACATTGAAACAAATACATCAACGTCTACTAAAAGGACAATTCTTTCAGATATTTCTAAGACGTTCGACCCGTTAGGACTCATCGGGCCCATTGTAATTAGGGCAAAATTATTAATGCAAAAAATTTGGCAGTTACAGATAGGATGGGACGATGAACTACCTGAAGACATTATTATTGCATGGAACTTTTACAAAAGGGATCTACAAGACATCAACATCATCAAGATTCCAAGGAGGGTAATTGTGACGTCAACAGGTAGTGCAGACATACAAATATTTGGGTTTTCCGATGCATCGAAGGAAGCGTATGGTTGTACTGTATATTTGAAGTCCATGGATGAACAAGGTAGGACACAGATCAATTTACTTTGTGCAAAATCTAGAGTGGCACCTCTCAAACAACTTACTTTGCCTAGGCTAGAATTATCAGGAGCGCTACTATTAGCTGGACTTGTCAAGTCCATAAAGGAGAACATGGGTTATCAAGGTGTTTCCACTAAGCTTTTCACAGATTCAACTATTGTGTTGTCATGGCTACGAGCCTCAGCAACAAAAATGGATACCTTTGTAGCAAACAGGGTAGCAGAAATTCAGCGTAGCACAGAAGATTGTCAATGGATACATGTATCGTCACAACACAACCCAGCAGACTTGATTTCCAGGGGTACATCTGTACAACAACTTTCATCTTCAACTTTGTGGTGGAATGGTCCATCTTTCATACAAGAGGATGAGAAACTTACAGAATGTTCTTCTACGGTTGATATACAACAAGATATAGTGGTAAATACTACCACACTGGTAAATATTGAATCATGGGATATTTTCACAAGATATTCTTCATTTAATAGATTGCTTAGAATTACTGCATATTTAATAAGATTTAAGAATAATGTACCTAACATCAAAAACAGGACGTAGAACTGGACCTTTACAGGTATCTGAACTTCAACATGCACATGATGTATTGTGCAACATCGTCCAAGGTATTTTCTTTCACAGAGAAATAAGGGATTTGAAAAAGGATGGTCAGGTGTCTGCTCGTAGTAATGTAAAATCATTAAATCCAGTATTGATAAATGGTATACTTTGTGTTGGAGGAAGACTGAAAAACAGTGAGGTACCTACCCAACAAAAACATCCTATTTTGTTGCCTGCGGGACACGCTTTTACAACATTAACTATAAGGTATTATCATTATACTAATTTACATTTGGGTTTGCAGGGACTGTTGGTGCAGCTACGACTCAAGTACTGGCCATTGTCAGCAAAGAATACGATAAGAAGGGTTCTCAAGCATTGTATCCTGTGCTTTAGGTACAAGACGCCAGTGAATTACCAAAGGATGGGGGATCTGCCTGCAGACAGGGTCACTGCGACAAGGCCATTTTCAATTGTTGGAGTAGACTATTCAGGTTTCTTCAATATAAAATCAGGTTTTACCAGGAACGCTAAGGTTGTAAAATGTTATATTTGTTTATTTGTTTGTTTTGCCTCTAAGGCAGTGCATCTGGAAGTTGTCACTTCCATGACGACAGAGGCTTTTTTGAATGCATTAAAAAGATTTGTTGCTCGGCGGGGAATGCCAATCAAGATTTATTCAGATAATGGCACAAATTTCATTGGTGCAAGCAACGATCTTGCCAGAATTTATACACAGTTAAGAGCCTCTGAGGAGGAGATTGTTAATTTTTGTTCTCAACGATGGATCGACTGGAAATTCATTCCAGCTCGATCACCCCATTTTGGTTCTCTTTGGGAAGCAGGTATAAAACTAGTAAAAACTCCCTTGAAAAAGGCTTTGAATTCTCAGGTATTGAATTATGATTCTATGCTTACTTTGATTTGTCAAATCGAAGCCTCCATTAATTCCAGACCAATAACCAGTTTATCCTCTGATCCAACTGATCTCAACCCACTCACTCCTTCCCATTTTTTGATTGGAGACTCGTTGGCGAGGTTACCTGAACCAGATGTATCACACTTACCAGATAATCGTTTAAACCACTACCAAAAGATTATTGCTATGTTCAAGGGTTTTTGGACTAGATGGAGCAGGGAGTATTTCCAGGGACTCCAACAACGGACAAAATGGACACACGGAAATGAGAGACAATTGAAGGAGGGGGATTTGGTGCTAATAAAGGACGAGACTGTTCCCATGCTTTGGAAACTTGGCAGAGTTGTCCAGACACATCCAGGTCCAGATAACGTCACCCGAGTTGTCACCTTGAGGACCCAATCTGGACTGACAAAAAGAGCCATCCATCGTGTGGCATTGCTACCAGAGCCTTCGGAACAGTGAAATACCTATGTGCTATATTGTTTTAATTTTTTCTTTTGTGAAGTGAGCTTGAATACATAATAATATGCATTAAACAAACAATAATACAGTACATCAAGATTTTAAACTCCAAACAAGACTTACATCAAGATATTAATCATTTATAATAGTTGAACATGAAGCTTATAAACCCAAACAAAATATTTAATTAAAAACATGGACATTTAACCTCAAGAAAGAAGATTTATTATGTATATTGTATTTTGTTGTATGTATTTTCAAATATCTTAGCATTGGTAGAGGAAGGATTTAATCATGGGTTGTAATGGGAAAGTAAATTCATTTTAGGTTTAATTAGTTGTTATCTTTATTGTAAAAATGTAAGTCCAATTGATGTTAATATCATCAATCGCTTACAGAGGGGGAGAATGTTGAATACTGCCATCTGTGTGGTGAATTATGAAGCACTAGTCACTGGCTATAGACATAAGGTGATAATCTATGGCGAATAAATTCAATTCAGGGTTTGTCTTTGGTTACGTGTATATAATACACACACACTTTTGATCCATCTCTCTTCTTCTCCAATACACAGTCAAACAAAAACATTAGCATCTATACTGTTCTATTTTGTTACAAGTTTTACATTAAATTCCACAATATAATAAAAAAGTGTTTGTTCTGCAATCCATCCACTCATCAGTTACACAACTCAACATTAGCGATCGTGAAAGGGACATAGGCGATCGAGACACAACAACAACAGTACTGAATTAGTTCTCACCTACAATGCGTACCTACATTCATTAATCCAACATAAGAAGTATTTTGAGTTATTTGGTACATTTATAAATTGTTGAATTTTATGAACGTTTTCTTTTGTTAGGTATTCAGATCATATTTTAACGATTTACGTATTTACTTATATATAAATTACGACCAGTTTCGCACACAACGATTTTGCATCATCATGTGTTAAAGAATACTTTAATTTTGTTCCTATACTTCTACTACACCAGCACGGCATTTTCCGCAAATGGGGTAGCCAGCAAACCAGCTACATGTACCTAGTGAATCGTGACAACAAAAATGAAAACATTTAGGACGCTTGGCAAATCTCATCGCTATAATTATTTACATGAAAATTTTATAAGACAACATAAAAATATTAAGTAAGCATTGAAGTTTGTCAACCAATACTGTACTCTATCTGTAAGAATTTTAATATGTCCTAAGAATGCCTTTTATGCCACAAAGAAGACATCTTATAGG
Source organism: Athripsodes cinereus (assembly GCA_947579605.1). Lineage (NCBI taxonomy): Eukaryota > Metazoa > Arthropoda > Insecta > Trichoptera > Leptoceridae > Athripsodes > Athripsodes cinereus. The sequence goes on from OX388309.1 coordinate 29,274,861, forward strand.
TTCATAACATGCACTGAGTTCATTAGCTATCCAATTTTATGGAAGAAACTATCATAGATACACAAAATGTTTAATAACACATCGTGTGCTTTATTTTTTATTTATATATAAGTACCATTATGTAGGTACATCTGGGGTTCAAATGTTTATCTAGGAATTATGTCTTTAGGTCAAGATTTCACTTCAGTAGGCCAATTACGCTCTGATGTATACCTACCCAGCCCAACCCGTAATATCCTAATCGTCTTACATATAATCCTCTCGCCATTACTACTTTGTGCTGAGCTCATTGCTCATCACGGTTAAAAGCACTTAGATTCCACAAACATCTTTCGACCCGCAAAGCTCGCAACATATTCCCACATCGTAAAACTTTCGTCGGATACTGTACGTTGGAGACTAAAATCTCTTTCCGATTCACGTCATCGCATTAATTCGGTATAATATGTTCTACAATTGGTTGAAGATATTAAATACGAGCTTTATATTATTATATCCGGGTATACCCGAGGGCAGGAGACCGTTAGGCAGACCATGACAAAGATTGTTAGATAACATCAACCGAGATCTAGAGGAGCTCAATGCTAAAGACGACTGGCAGTCCATTGCTCAGGATAGAAAGGCTTGGAGATCTATTGTTTCGGAGGCAAAGGTCCTACAAGGGCTGTTCGGTCATCGAAATGAATGATGATGATTATATTATTATATTCACGGCGTGTATTCGTATTACCAGTTTCAAGATGACGCCATCGTTAAACTTTTACAGCTAACTTCTGCAATTTTCTATTCTGAGAACGAAAAGTGAATACCCTTCCTCTCCTTGTACCATCTGACCATCTAACCTACACTTTGTCTCCTTATACTAATTCTATGTATTTTCTATGTTTTTAACGAATATTCAACATTGCTGAAATTTATACAATTAAGTTACAAAAGTGCATTGTGGAAAACTCGTTTCAAAACATTCAAAATGTCTCGAAACTGTAACATAGTTAATCCTTCAATACTAATTATATGTTGCTACATGAGAACTTTTCTCATTCAACAGGAATCAATTTCTTTATATTAATTTATAATAGGTTGTTATATCAAATTAAAAATAAATATTGAACACAAATCTGCCACACAAGTTAGTTTCACTGTGAGAATAGGAACTTTGAATAAGGTGGGATTTATGTATGTCCCCATAAATTTACATATGTAGGTTTTGGGTATTTATACAGATTTGTGAGTAGATAATTATCTTATGAAGTTATCAGAGACTTGGTATTACAGATTTCTTCTTATTCACTGTGTCGGTGTTAAGGTAGTCTAATTCCAAAATGAAATTGAAAAACAAATGTTTTTTTCGGTCAATTTCTACTATAGGTTATCCAACAGCAATGCAGTACATTGTATGTATAGATACCTATCTATATAGTAAGTTTACACCATTGAACATTGAATTAGGTTGTATTCCCTTCTCTCTTCCCTCCTTCCTTCCTCTTCTTCTTTCTATAATTGTTTTTTTTATATATTGTGCTTTGTATTAAATTGTTCATAGTTTAGATACATTAATTGGCGATGTAAATTATTAAATGTTTATTATTGTATTGTTCATTGTTAAAGCTGTTGTATCTGTTAAAATAAAAAATTAAAATAGTATCCAGTTAGAAAATATATATTGATGATCATAATTTTACGATTTTTTTACTATCCTTCACTGTGTACCGTAACAAGATATCACAGAAGCTATATGGGGGGCGAGGGTGTGCATCTTGTCCAGTGATTGTAATTTAATGTAAATGCATAATATTATGCCATGAAATTCGACTATGTACAGGAATAAATCATTACAAATACAAATTATATTATAAATACAATTTGTACCCCTCCCCCATCTCATACCTGGATGCCCTATGATATCTTGTAACGGTGTACAGTGAAATATAATAAAAATAAATACAACAATGATCATCAATAATATTTAACTGGATACTATTGGATAACCTATAGTAGTAATTGGCCGTTTTTTCTACTAAGTATATTGATTTTTGTTGATATTGACGATTTTTGTCTTCCAAGGAAATTGCTGACCACAATCTAGATTTTTGTCTTCCAAGGAAATTGCTGACCACAATCTAGATTTTTGTCTTCCAAGGAAATTGCTGACCACAATCTAGATTTTTGTCTTCCAAGGGCATTGCTGACCACAATCTAGATTTTATACAAATTCCCAAAAGACTTCTCTTTCAATAAAAATCAATATACAGTAGTTGAAAGAAACATTTGTTTTTAGATTTCTTCTTGTATTGTTGACAATTGGCATGAATTGCATGCATTGTTGCAAAAATATTAAATAAATATTTCATTTGCATAATGTAACAAATTGTGTAAACAGTGTTAAGAATCGGCTTACACTGGTCATAATGCTCTTTCCCTATGGTAGGTACATGAATTTATTACATCATTTTATGAAATACATAAGTATATCTACTTCGTGGTGGAAAATGCAATTTGTAATCAAAACATAACGAGTAAGGAAAGTCAAATAGAGTAATTTATAGAAATAAAGCTGTTTGGTTATTATTTCCCGTGGTGTACCCGGCAGACCAAAGGTCTTTTTGTTGGTTCTAGAGTATACTGTAAAAGACAGATATTAATAAAATATATAAGACATTTAACATTTTCAGTTCGGCGATGATGTATGCCACCTATCCAGAACTTCATTTGGCGCGGAGAGGACGACTCTGCTGGCTACCCCACTTTTGGGGAATGCTGTGATAATATGAATGAATAATTTGTAACCACTCAATTGAAATTATTGTCAACAAATTTTCTATTATTGATCTAATTATCTCTTTAGAATTCAATAATGTCAAATAGTCAAAATGTCCAATTTTAATTAATATGGGTTCTAAATTGTACATAAAATATTAATATAGCAACTTTTATTATTGATATTCACAAACGTATCAGAGAAGTGATTCTCAATCAGCGGTCCGTGAATCATTAGTGGTCCACAACATTTAAATTATCCGCGAAAGATTCAAAATTTCATTATTTACTTTTTGTATCCGATTAAATTTTTCTACCTAGCTAAATGGTTACAGACATCCGCCCTGTCACTTGTTTTATGATTTTCAAATTTAATTTTCTACTAAAATGCAGTGGAGCTCTCGGTAAAGAATATATCTGTCACTCTATTCTGTAAAATTTAGAGTATTCTGTTAAAGGCTGGTTATCGAAAAACCACACATACAAGACAATTTACTTCTAAAACGTAGCGATGAGGCATGCCACCCATCCTGAATGTTTTTTTATTGGCATTAAAAGAACATCTGCATACTATGCACATTAAGTTAGCCCGCTTGCTACCCCACTTGTGGGATATGCTGTGATAGTACAGAAAGTATGACTAAATTGAAGTATTTTGTTAGAAAACTCACTGCTGTAAATGCGTGTTATTTTTTAGTTCCTAATATTTTTTTATTTATTTTTTATTAATTGTTTCTGTAGCAAACAGTCAATACAACAAATAAAAACATTACAATAAAACATAGATTCAAAACCCAAAAAGTTTCCTTATGTTACCACAATACGAAAAATCAGAACAAACTAACACAAGATGTATATTAATGGAACTAATAAAAAATTAAAACAAAATAAAAGTCAATAATACAGTAAAAAATAAATTTGAAAAACGAACGCAGTCGAAATGCTATTACATTTAACGTGGTTTTTTTTCTATAGCCTCGCGTTCCCTGTTGACAATAAGTAAATAAAAATGGTCCCTGAAAAAAAAGGTTCGAAACTTCTGTATGTGTTACGTAGAGTAATAAAACCTTGGCGTCAAACTGTCTGTTTTGTCAGTGGCGTCCCTTCTACAGTATTGATATTATTATTATTACAATGGTAGATGTATAATACAAAATAATAGAACCACTACTGAAATTGACTCGAAAAGACAGTGGCGTAGCGTCACTATGTCTCTACTACTATTACTATTATTATTAGATCTTACAGGTAGTACAAAGGATCGCAGATAAAAGTACATAAATAGGTTCTTTCAAAGAACTTCACGGTATTGTTGTGTTCGAAGCTATTTTTATCGTCTCAAAGGTATTTCGTATTTTCAAATAGTTTGTTTTATAATGTCATTTTGAAAAGAGATCGGAAATTTTGTAAAATATAAACCTTTACCATCATGGAAGATATCGCATCTGTGATAAGCTCGCCCATTTTACTTACAATATCATTTATTTGTACCATATTATTTTATGACTTTGTAAATATGTATTGTGCAATAAAATTTATTATTAGATATTATTATCATAGAATCTACCGCATGTGGAATAGCAAAAAGATTAACTGTAAATATAATAAATATGCGCATCGTCTTCTTCATACGAATAAAAAATAGGACATGCAAGATGAATCGACATTGCCTCAAGAGTACATCTAAATATAAAAAGATATTTTGTATATTACTTACTAAAATTCAGGACATGCAAAAAATATGGCTTGTCATAAATTTTAGTCTGACCTTAGACTGAATAAAATTTGACGTCTTTCGTAAATGATTTCCTCAAATACAGCCTCTGAAACCTAAAACAAACCACTCTTGTAACCCATATTACTACCTAAAACCCATCAATATTAATTTAGTTAAAAAATGTTACAAATTCATTATGAAATGGTCAATCAATTCACAAAAAAACTGTTTTATTGGAAATGAATCGATTTCATGTAAGTACTTATATTATAAAAAGGTTTGTATAATTATTTTTTCATCTATCTAGATAGAATTTTACCTTCACCACATCCCTGGTGAAGGTAAAATTATTTTTCTATGGACACATTATTATGTTATAGGTAGCCTTTTAAGTTTGCCATATATATATTATATTCATACTATTACAATTTGATATATGTATTGTATTTCAATAGATGGCTCTGTATAGATAGCTGTACTTAAATTTAATAAAAAACTCTAGTTCGTTCGTTTATATGCATATAAAATAATTATAATACTGTACTCTATGGACATCGACATCAAAATATACTATTGGACAGGTAAAGGGCATCCACATTAACGTTATCACTTTGAGTGATAATCCAGGATGAATCATCAAAAGTGAGAAGTGTGAATGGACATTTCACCGTTAGCTTTTACTCGAGATGACGGATATGAGCGATTACCACCCGACATGTTTTTGATGAAAGCTCTTTTCACTCAAACGACCATAAATAAGGTTTTTTCATATTACTAATTGCCTTAATTCTCTATCAATTGGCATGGAATGTCAGAATCATAAACAAATCAAATGACTCAGTTGGTTGTTTACTAGAATAATGATATTATTTATTTGTTTTTATATCTTTTTTTTTATTATTATTTATTAGTATCAATTATAGGCATAAAATACATGGTCCTGTTAAGTCATATAAGTTGACTTGTCAATATAAAACATATAATTCTAATATAAAACATAATTATTAAATTACTTTACAATAATACTTAATTATACATACTCTATATCTATTCTATACAATTAAATGATATCATAAGAACTATTTCTACGCTAAATTAATAGGTATGTCTTAATTATATAAAACATAATTCAAATTATTAAATGACTATTAAATAACTCTACAATGATGCATATTTATTCATACTCTATTTCTAGTCTATATAATAAAACGATATCATAGAAAACTATTTCTACGCTAAATTAATAGGTAATATTATTATCACCTATTAATTTAGCGTTAAAAACTAATATTATCAACATGACTGTGAGCATTGCAAAAATTATGCTTCATGATTCTGCTAGTATTTAATTTTTCCATACATTAAATATAAACATATTGTAAGGGTTTACTTGCAAAATAATATTATATTAAATTATTTATTTCCAGATTTAAAGTATGAGATCCCAAAAAATTGTTGCTTCTATGGTTAGCATTGAATGTTTCTCGATTGGTCGACTTTATATCGTGACAGTCAGAATTGCTGAATTGGTGAACGTTTTCTATGGACACCGAAAGTGATTACTTAAGCCAGCCTAGAGCCAATTCGTAAGCATTGGGACGCCTTTCTCACTTCTACCCATTAAATAGTGCACAATGTTACATTGTGTAAACATAATTCTCCAATTCTGGATGTCTGATCGGTATCATCAATTTGATGTTTGTGTCCTGTGCAATGCCAGGTCAAACTTCTACGGTGATAATATACACGAAAATAAATATTATGTGTAATAGTACCTACATAATATATGTAGTGCGTATAAGGTGATCAAACTTTAGGGTATCCCTTTTCTTTGTTACAAATCTTAACAAAAGAAAAATCGTAAATCTATAAGTCACCACCACTGTATAACTGTATTATATTCTTATCTATCTGTAGGAACCTATAACATTTTTATATTTTATTCATAGTATCATAGATGAATTTTGTGGAAATATAATGGAGCAAAGATTTCTGACAATATTTCACCAATATCTTTGACAATCGGTGAAATATGTTTTACACAATACAGTTTATCTTTAGTTGTAACGAAATGACGATTCCCTGTTTGTTGCCCAATCATATTAATTTGTGCGTTGCTAGTGCGATTAATAGACATACAGGATCATCTTCGGAAAATACAAGCACTGAAGATGTAACATAAGAGGAGAGAAGATAAGTTGGAATTCCTGAAGATGACCTCAGCAGGCGGGTCGAAACGTAAAATGCATAACCAAAAAATACGCGGCCGCAAACCAATAAACACCAAAGAACAAAAATTACATGTCAATTCAATTCCAATACTTTTTTTTTATTTTGGAATAATTTTGGAATAAAGCTTTTAGCTCACTGTGAAAGGTGTATAAGGTTGTATTTGGGTTTATAACAAAAACCCTGAATTCATCTTATTCAACAACAAAAAGTACAATCATAATCATTTCTTTAAAAACATACAGTAAAAAATCAATTGACTCTCTCAATTTGAGCAGGGCTCGTGCTTTGAGGATTAGTTCTAAAATTAATTATTAAAATGTCAAATGAATATTATTTCAAAATTTATATTACACGTGGTAAATTTTTACTATTTCGTATGTAGAAAGGTAAATAGGTATATATCCACCAAATTATAAAAAAGGTCAAAAGGATTATAGGATGTGTGTAAAATGTAGATATTTACCTCACACTTCAGCCCTTTAGACCTCTTACCTATACGAAGGCATACTACTTAGCAAATTGGATAATCGCCGAAAGCCCTAAAGATCTATCTATACCTTCATAAAAATCCCACCTTTTCCCTTTTATGGATATCATACACATACATTAACAAGGTATTTTATATTTTGACCGTGAAGGTTTTCAGATAAATTTACTTTGTATTTATTTTTAGAAAAATTGACCATTCATTAGGAGTAAATCTTTAAATTTATTTTGTGCTCATGAAATCGACCAAATTTAGACGAATTATAATATTTAATTTCTAACATGAAATATATACATTAGGGTGTCCCTTATTTGGTCGAAATTTTTTTTTTTCAGTTATTGAAACGCATACCCCCTAATTGTGTTTATTAGCCTACTACTTACCCAAATACAGAATTTAAGCTTTCTAAGTTGATTGGAACCCGTGCCGACAGAGCCTCAAAGTTTCAGAAAATAGCAGCTTAAAGCGTCTTTAAAATTTAGCTGTAGATAATCACTTCATACCACTATGTTAGCTAAATATTGATGAAAACACAAATTTATATGGAGCATTTCTTGCAATTATCAAAAAAAGTTACAATATTGATATTAATTAATTTGAACGTATCCTGTAAAAAGTTTTTTTTTTACAGTCTGGATACATTTTTCTATGTTCATGCACACAACGTAATAAGAACTGTTTCTATTCTTCATCTGCGGTTATCAAACCATGAAAACCTTGAATTAGTTTAACAGCTCTTTCAGCTGTGTTATACACTGATTTTAGCTAGACATCTTTTTTTAAGCTTCCACAAATGCCACGTTTTCATTATACGAAGATACACTTTCTGGAAGGAAACTGCTGTCAAGTTTAAGTTGCGAAAATAAATTTCTGGTCTTGAGGGATACAAAATAACTCAAAAAAATTCCTATAAAAACATTAAAGCTACTTGTAGAATACATAAAAAGAACATGTTATAACATATTTAGAATTAAATTAAGCTCTACTTCCTAACATATAGAGAGCCAGACATCTGTTCCTTGGATTTTTCAAATCTTTTACCGAAATCACCCAATTTTTCTTTTTTGGAAATTTTCTACAATAATCCCCTTGGTCTGCTCATCAATTACATCTTAAAAATTAAAAGGACGGCTATTTCTTTTGACAAATATCACAAATTGTTGACTGAACTTGTTTTAGGTCGCTTTGGAAATCAGCTCGTCAATTCTTTTGTTACCATTTAATGTTTCTAAAAAACACAAGTCTTGATTCGGCGCTTTCACAACCAAACAGCATTCAAACAAGGACTTTACATGAACTACCACAATAAAAAAAAACAAACACTAGTTTAGTTTCTTTATCCTTAGCGTCCATTTTAAACTGAGTCTGCAATAAACATATTTTTGAAGGGTAAATAGCTCTTGCTATCCATCGTGTTTGATGCATTCCGCCAGTATATCTGATTTTTAAATTATGTGGATGCCAGAGGCTCTTTCAGGCGTATCACAGATGTATTGAGCAGCAGGTGACAACAAGCTCTCTGAAATCATACGCTTTAATCTCTTTTTCTCTTCTGCTAGTTTTTTCACCCTCGCTCTTTGTCAATTTCAGCCATTTTTTTTGTCAACACCCGCTAAGCATCCTGTACGTCTTGGTTCTCTTTGCTTTTACAATAATTTATTATCTTCTTTCATTTTTAAGGCTTTTGAGAGCATCGGCGCATACTATATCGCATAAACTATCCAATTCACGTCAAATGTTCTCCTCACGGTGCCTATGAATGCTCTTTCCAGACCTGATAAAGATCCCCTGATCTCTTCACAATATTAGTAACAGCTCTATTAGGTGTTCTAGCCGTTTTACAGAATGTAATGCACACGCTAATGACTAGATTTTCGATTTCACTAACATTCAACTAAATATCGCGTATATCGAAAGACAGAACTGCGAGAACTTGACGATTGGACGGTAATTTTGCACCTGTCATCTATTTATTTACTTCACTAACCAAGAAAATACTTTTTATATTGCTTCTTTATTCCTCTGACATCTTTGAAATATAAAAAAATCCGCGACAATTTCCAGAAAAACCAAGACTGAGTGACAATAACAGCTAGCACTCACCGCCCCTATGAGTTTTTGTATGAAACTTGTATGAAGATGTTTCCGTGCAAGTCGGCACGGGTTGCACTGTTCCGAATAAGATAAAAATTGGTTTTAGAGTGTTTTAGGACCAAATGAACAAAATAATAGCCTATGCGTTGTAAAATTAAAACTTTGAAAAATAAGGGACACCCTAATATACATTCATACCTACCAACCATCACGCCGCTTCCCTCTCAAGGTAGACAGAATGGATCGAGCGCCACTTCCCTCTATCCTTGCATACATCTTTCGCTTCCGTCACTGTCATACAATTCCTCATGGATGCTCTCCTGTTCAATTTGCTCAGCACGTGACCGTCCTGTAGGATTTGATTTATGATCTTGTCATTTAATCCTCGGACGTTCATGTCTCCGAGCACCATTCCTCTCAGCCAAACATGAAATACTATTTAAATAATTACATGAAGTACCTACATACCTAATTTGTATTTTTTTTTATATTTTCAGATTATGTGATTTTTTTACCACAGTTCTTTCAAATATACAGTAAAGAGTGGGATAGTAGGATACCTATTCCGTACCAAAGACTTTATGATAAGCACAAGCAGTGTTCAATCAATAATATTATTTCTTAGTCTCCAAATGCTAATGAATGAATAAATCTTGAACGATAAATGTAATATTTCCAATTTGTATCAATCATTTCGATTTCCTCTTTAAAATGAAAAAGGATGATAAATATACATAATAAATTATTTCATCGCAATGTTTACACCCAAAATCATAATTTCAACATTGTAGGTATAACATAATGTTGAATCAATACAATAATTTACATTTTTACAATAGAAAGAAGCAAAAGGCAATTTGTTTGGTTAAAAAACGCCTATCGTTAAATTTACAAAGTAAAAAAATGTATAGGTATTTTTTGACATTGTTCATTCCGCCGAAGAAGCGTGGGAAGCTAATGTTGGGATGATTTTTTTAATATTTTGATATCATTCATATTATTTTGATCGGGTGTCGATGCTGTTTATAATAGAACATTATATTTTGTCAACAGATTAAATTTATAATGTTAGCTTTATTTTTTGTTGTTGCATGTACCTATTGTATAAATTTGATTGGGCGTAATATCAAAAGTGTTAAAAATACGAACCTGAAACAAAATCGCTATTTTGTATATTATTTCTTCCTGATTTCGATAAAAAAATATATTCATCATCATCATCATCATGAGCTCGACAGCCGTGGGTGGGCCTTGGCTGAATATATTAGTCACTCCCACGTCTGTGTTTTGCTTTCGTTTTCCAGTTTGTGATTTGCAGTGTGGATGCATCGGCGCTGAAAGAGTCCATCCATCACAGTTTGAGCCTTCTTGGTCTTCTTCGTGTTTCGTTTTTGTGATGTGAGAAGATGAGGCATTTTACAGGATTGTCGTCGTCTATTCTGATTATGTGACCAGCCTATCTTGATGGAGCTGATTTAATATAAGGTGTGTACAAAATTCAGCGAAGATGTAGATATGTCGCTCACTCTGAATATTTTGTAAAATCATAAAGAGGATGACCTCTATGTTTATCAATCGCAGTTAGTCAGCTGGCTTCTTCACTTTTGGGAATGCCGTGATGATAAAGATTAATATATTGACTATAATATTGGACTCCAAAGTGAATCATTAATCGTTAAAAGTACCTATACGATATAGCACAAAACATTGAAATTATCGTAAAAGCACATCAGAAAAGTATGTACATATCGCATGTTTTGAGTTTTGTCCATTTAGCAACATTCTTTATCAACATTTTTTGCCAAAACCAGACTATGATTTGACTGGACGTATGTAACGTAAGATATAATGCAAATTTCGTGAAAATAATAAAAATAAATTAAGTATAGTTTATGAATAAATTATCATGTCTGGTTTATTTTTTAAATACACGGACGCAAAGTTATTTTGGGTCGTTAACACTCGAAATTACTTTGATTCAGTGATTTTATTTGAGTTTTTTTTCAAATAAAATATTTAAAACTTGAATCACTATGTTTATTTGTTACATTAATTAATTTATTTGAGTTATTGATTTGTAATCATTGTATTTTTGCCAATTTTGTTGTGAAATTGCGATTTTTTTTTTTTTTAACGATATATCTGGGTTTTGTTATAAACCCAAATACAAACCTGGGATCGAACCGCGGACCCCTTGTTCAAGAGGTCCGCGACTCTACCTCCAGGCTACCGACGAACACGAATTGCTTATGTATATGATTTACTGAAAGAATAGAGAAAATAAAATATTTCAAAAACTTATTGTAATTTGCTTTTATAATAACCCATACAAAAATTGATAAAATCCAAAAGTGTTATTAACAAACTAATTTCGCTGAATAATAAAATATCAAGCATTTGTATTTTTCTTCCAATCAACCTATAACGTTTCAGCATAGGTTCAACATAACAACAAACAGTTTAAACCTTTGACAAATCTGGGGATTCTATAATTTATTATTAGGTAGAGAAAAATCAATTCCATTGTTAGATTATTTTATCAATGAAAAATGTTTTATTGTTGATAATATACAAATTCGGGATCAGAGAATCATTGGTCAGTTAATAAAATACAAACCTCTACACGTTACGAATATATTTTTTACAATACATTTTTAAATGATTAATTATTTCCTTTGAAATAAAAAAGAGGTTTTTGAAAAATTGAATACGTTAGTGTCGGTGGAGTTTGAAAATACAGAACATTACCGTGATGTTTGCGGAGGCGGGAACAATGTAAATAAAATATTATGTATTTTGCTTTGTGTTGTTTTATGAATGAATGGTTTTTATTCATTTTTAGCGTATTTTTTCACAATATTTTAAAAGGTTATGGATTTTTTGTTGCTGTTTCTTAGGTAAACCAGTTTTTTATGATATATGTAGGTATAGGTAGGTTCATTTTTTTTTCTTTTTTTTTCGCTCTTTAGCGCTCGTTTCAGGAACACAAAATACAACAATTCTGCGCTAAGCGAATTTTCAGTTTTCTCTATATTCTTATCTCTTTCATGTAGTTGTCATAGAGACGGTGTATTGTGAAAGAGGGAAGTCAAACTACCATTAAATGTATGTTCTTTTTGGAAATACTCTTATTAGTTAACAATTATCAGTTTTATCTGTATGATTTCGAACAGTGATATATCGACTCAACAAGTCGAAATTTTCGTTTTTTTTTTTGTTTAATTGGTAAATAGACGTAATTAATTTCATTAATTGTATCGGCATTAACTTTGTAACACTTCATTTTAAATTATCAAATAAAATAAAATTCCTAAACGTCTGTCCTATGTATATTAACTCCACAATCAATTCCACAAACAAATAACTATAAAATATACACGGTTCGCTCTATACCTATATTAAATATTTAGTAAATGAATAAAATAATACCTATTTTCTATTCTACAAATTAATATTTCAAATTGTTTGACAATTGAACGGAACAAAGACAACATAATGCCTCTAACAGTATGATTATTATTTAGTATATTTCACTTTCTGTTGTATTTTTAAAGCACAATATAATTTGTGAATATACCAAAATTACAAAAAATATCGATTTCCCGAAAGTGTAACATTTTCCTCTTTCAAACACCATGATTTTTGTCTTTTTTGCATTCATTCTCAATCCATTAATCGCACAATTTATGTGAGAGAACAGTATGCCAGGTAATGATTGACAACGAAGTGTTAGAGCAAGTTGACGAATGTGTGTACTTAGGTAGTTTGTTCACGAGAGATGGGAAGTGTGAAAGCGATATTGAAAGGAGAAAAGTTGCTGGCAATAAGGTAAATGGTGCAATCCGACCAATAATTGCAAATAGAAACATATCCACCACAGCTAAAAGGTTGGTGCACTCTGCTATCTTAGTGCCAACACTTATGTATGCAAGTGAGACGTGGACATGGTTAAAAAAGGATGAAAGTGGCATAAATGCAGTGGAAATGAGATCCTTGAGAAGGATGTGTGGCAAGAGTCTGAGAGATCGTGTGCGTAACAGTGATATACGAAAGGAATGTGGAATGAAAGTTGGTGTAATAACAAAGATGAATGTAAATAAGTTAAGATGGTTTGGGCACGTGGAAAGAATGAATGAGGACAGAATGACTAAGAAGATATATTTGGCTGAGAGGAATGGTGCTCGGAGACGCGGACGTCCGAGGATTAAATGGCAAGATCATTTAAATCAAATCCTACAGGACGGTCACGTGTTGAGCACATTGAACAGGAGAGCATGCATGAGGAATTGTATGACAGTGACGGAAGCGAAAGATGTATGCAAGGATAGAAGGAAGTGGCGCTCGATCCTTTCTGCCTACCCCGCGAGGGAAGCGGCGTGATGGTATGTATGTATGTATGTATGTATGTAACATTTTCACTTATTGAGCTATGGAACTGTCGATATGTACCTAATGTATATAGAAGATTGATTTTTTTACAATTTGAAGGAGGACATCTTTTTTTTAGTAGCATGGCAGGTTCTCTTAGCGTTGGCATTACTCTGGTGTAGGGTGCTTTGTCCTGTGCTTGACTGAACATCTCTTATACCTACTCTCTAAACTTCAATCCATTCTCATTTAAGACATCAACATTTCTCAGTTAAGACATTAACTTACCTTCTTCCTGCGTGGCATTTGTTACTTACCTACTAAGATATGCTCTAGTAATACAACTATACAAAGCAAGTGAAAAAATATTAAAAAATATTAAAAAAAACTAATTTTTCAAAAAACTGTATTATAGATTTTACTACATAATGACATAGAGATACAAATTTTCTCATATAAATTACCTACAATGTATAATGTTTCATAGAAATCGGCAATAGGGCGTATTCAGACGAATCGTCCGTACTATTCAAAACATATAAATGGGCTAATACACTTGTTACCAAAATTGTCAGGCGTTTCTAATCACTTGATAGAATTACTTAGAATTTACCTTTGACGGCTCTGTACTAAGGTAATTGGGTTTATGTAACAGGTAGGGTAAACAGTTTAATAAATGATTTCGTCTATAAAACATATAACTAAAATGAGAATTGTAATAATACCTATTTAAAATTCCTACCTATTTAAAAGCAATGTATATTTTGTTCTCAACATCCAGTCTTATGAGAATGTGAATTTTACTTTTGCTATTTTGTGATTTTTTTGCCTTGTGATGATGAAATGAATTATTTACCCTGTGAATTACCTATTTTAAAGCAATGTATATAATATTTTGTTCTCATCATCCAAAGTCTTATGAGAATGTGAATTTTTACCTTTTTTCATTTTGTGAATTTTTTACCTTGTGATGATGAAATGAATTATTTACCTTGTGAATTACCTATTTTAAAGCAAGGTTTATAATATTTTGTTCTCATCATCATTTGTGTGAGAGAGAATGTGAATGAAAACTCTGCTTTATACAAGTTTACTTTTTAAGGAGAGAATGACAGTAAGATACTAGATTATAACACAACATAACATAAATAGACAACTCACACAGATCGAACTAGTCCCAAACTAGGATGAATCTTGTATTATGGGTACTAACACGACGATACACATACGTACAATGCACTAAACACATATACCCAGGACAATTTGAAAAAGGTTATTCTTCACTTTGCCCTGGCCAGGAATCGAACTTTTGCCAAAAGGTGTATTATTTACTTTGTAATGACTTGGACTATTGTAAACACAAGATTTGACCATGTACAATAAATTCTCAGAGAAATTTACCAGAAATATCGTTTTAAACATCGGTATGAATTATATAAATGTGGAGGCAGTGATGAAGTTACATAATAAAGACATGCTTGACTGGTATTTCCTTACCTTTGCATATTCGACTAGAAATAAGACGTACCGGAAAAATCAATAAATCCTTTTACATGGTCATTACACCGGTCAGTTGCGACCAGTAGGTACCTATCATACTACTCAGCTTACTAACATTATTATATAGGTATCTACATACATATACCTATGGATTAAACCCAGAATGCAACAGTACCTACGTTGACTATGTGCAGTATGAACAATCGTGGAATACATTTTATTATTGCTTATGGTAAGTATTATTTCGTTGTTCTTTTGTCATCGTTCGATATTTGAATTGTACTTTTTTTATCGGATAGAAATTAGTTCCACCCGCCTTATGATTTTTAACAGATTTTCATTGTTTACGATAGTTTGGTTTGCTTACTTTTCTCACGCCACGGCTGTTTTACACGATCCTGTTTTGAAGTTTCAGAAAATATTTTCATGAACAACTATTACTATTAAACATGCCCGAAAATATTTAGATAATTTAGAAATTTTCAATTGCATACACAATTTAACAACACGGTCTAAGATTTCAGTAAAAAAATTATAAACAAAATGTAAGTACCTAATTATAATTATTTTGGATTTACTTGTTGCGGTCATTTTTATTTTTCTGTTGTCACTATGTAAAAGGCGATAACCGTGAATAAATAAATAAGTAATCTCACGTATATTTTTCATTAAATGTAAGGAAAGCAGTTATTTCTTTCTTAAATTTTATTTGTTTATTTCCAATTAGGTATATTGATTTCTTTTGCTTTGTTTGCAAATGTACAAAAAACTTCAAAAAAAGCATTAAAAAAATGGAATCATGTAATACTGTCTTTCATTTCAAACAAACTATACCAAATTATTCCAGCAACAAGAATCGTACGTCTCTTTCTAACTCGTGTAAACATACTATACCTTATCCTTTTCTCATTCAAAAACGTTTATTGAACAGGTGAAATTCGATTTGTACTGTTCAAATAATAATAGTTGGCGGACATAAGATATGGATTACAAGAATTTTTTTACATTACGCATCACGCCTTTTCAATGGGAACAATGCAATAAGGTGTCATTTAGGTACCTGCTGGTTCTGTATCTTTTACATTTTTTTTCATTACTATCCCATTGACTGACGTATTAACAATGTGCCTGTCTAATGCTTATTATTATTGGCATTACTATTTGGCATGTAGGTATTTTTATTATTATTGATTGTAATAACAACAACAATGATCTAAATGTAATAAATTGACCGAGATGTTTTACTTTCCCACGATTTGTGCAATATTATTTTTTATGCACTCAGATCTTTTTTCCCCACAATCATTCATTATATCATATTAAATGATCTATTTAAAAATATTACACCTGTTATAAATACACCAACACCGAGGATAAATATGTACGTAGGTACCTATAGATCTTCTTCAATTCAGTGATTAGGTATGCCACCCATTTTGAGAGTCTCGTTTTTTAATACTCTCTTTGAATTACTGAAAAATCTAAAATATGTTCATAATTACATGCAGTTATAAATCTGGCTACCGCACACGTGAGACATGCATTGATAGTATAGATAGATATATTGTGTAAAAAATTAGACATTCATTCATATCACTACGGAATTTGCCTGTTAAAAAGTGGGGTGGCCAGCGAACCAACTACATGTAGTAAAAAATTAAGTCGTCTTCTCCGTGCCATAATATTTAAAACATTCAGGATGGAAGGCATACCTTATTGGTGAATTGAGGATGTATAAAATTTCTTTATATGAATACCTGCCTTTTACAGGACACTCGAAAACTTGCTGTAAAGAGTGGGAATATACTATTTTTTATTATACTAAAATATGGTAAAGAAAAATAATGCCTATGATATAAATGTAAATGATTAAAATTTGGAGATTGATGAATTACTTAATGTTTTTTTATGTTAATATTATTAATTACTTATATCTTTTTATTTTGTCCTCAATGCTCCTCTAGAATTCATGTGAAGAAAGCGAAACTTCCCATTGAGTAGATAGCAGAAGATCTTCTAGCCCATACGAGTTTTTTACTATACGATACATAAATGCAAAATATGTAGTGAGAGATATTATCACCTTATAATTATATGAATTCAAATATCAACTGCAAGAAATATTTTAAACTTTACATGTTCCATACAAATACAAACTTGAGCTAGGCCTACTGAGAAGTTTTGAGCAACGGAGTTTATCATACCAGTCCAAATAATAAATTTACCACAAACATTCAAAACCACGCAATTAATGTATAATGTACCTACCTACGTCACAAAACAGCCCCATTAATATAATATTATTATAAGTTGGTATATTTAATTTATTCCAATTCTCTTCTTGAATACGAATGTTATAAATAAAATTATATTTAACTTACCACAATTTACTTACTGAAATGAGTAAATTCATTTAAATTGAAAGAAGATCTCCAATGGATTTCATTATAATTCGTTATGCCCAAAGAGAGTATAAACATCAGCGGTTTAAATATATTGTTTGGACACTAGCTCCCCGACGAGGCAACGGTATAAAATTATAAATAAATCTACCAACCACAGCTGACTATCTTCTTGATCGAGGTTCAAAAAATCAGCAGTTCGTACCTTTAATGACAATCCATTAGTAGTATATAATATAATATTTAGTGTACTGCAACATATTATTAAAGTTCTATAGTTTATTATCAATCTGTATTATTTAGGTCTAATATATTTTTGAAACACTATTCAAAATATTATTCGATATTTAATTATGTCAGTAGGACCATTTAGGTCCATCCAACTCTTATTAGGACCATTTTACAGGACCCAGACTAAATCGATAGTAATAGTACCGATAGCTAAAACAGTTCGGACGTCGGCGGATTAAAAAAATCAGAAAACTATGGTTTGATTGAAAGTTCGCTAAACCGTCTACCAAAATCTCAAAACAAAAATCTTTATTTCGAAAAAATCTAGTTTTTGGTCTAAGGAACTAAGAATTTGGTGATGAATTAATTATATACCTATAGTAAAAGCACAAAGGTCAAAAGTTGGCTATCTTTCAAAATTTAGAACAAAGACACAAAAGAATTAAATTATTTAATTGTAAATTTTATGCTTTTTTAAATTTTTTTTCGCTATTTGATGATATGCTCAAATGACAACAGCATGTATTAATTTCGTTATAAAAAAATGGATAGCAATTAGTGAATGTTTTGTGGAAGTTAGTAAGTTATACGTACATAGATAGCAGGATTACAATTTAGCGAGGTTGCGACCAAACGATCTTACAATCTATCTCGTTGGCTCGATAGATCGTCAATAGACAATAATATTATTCCTTTAATGTCGTATTAGAGAACAATTTGCATCACAAACAGTATTTCCAGCTAAAGATGAATAGTAGGTACCTTATCTTCTTTGTCATCTAATTCGTTTTTAGGGGAAATAATAAATATTATCTAATATACAAACGAGAGTAATACTCGTAATAACAACAACAAAACAACCCTGTTGAGAAATTATTATTGCTAAGGGGTGTTTAGTGAAATAAAATTGGATCATAGGTAATTTTATTATTTGTGATTTATATAGCAAGTGCGTGAATATTGTCAAAAGAGATTTGAAATGCAAAACCGTAGTGTAATATTGATTTAAATACGTACCTACTTACCGTTAGGCAGACAAAGACGAAGACTATTAGATAACATAAACCAAGATCTACATTGAAGGAGACCCACCGTCCACCCGGATAGTTCAGAAGTCTGGGGACTTCCGATTAAATTTCTACACTAACAAATTTGTCCACACAAGAGGTGCCATGATGGGCAGTCTGAAGGACTGGCCCCCACGTGCGGAATCTTTTGACTACACTCCCTCGATGTCCCTCTAGCCGAGAGAAGCCGAGAAAAGAAACCAAGATCTACAGGAGCTAAATACTAAAGACGACTAACGATTGCTCAAGATAGAAAGGCTTAGAGGAGATCCATACATATTGTATTGTATTGCTTTGGAGGCCAAGGCCCTACAAGAGCTATTCGGCCATGAGAAGTTAGTAAGTAAATAAATAACATCACCCTACTATGTATATAGTAGGCAGAAAGGATCAAGCGCCAGTTCCTCCTGTCCTTGCACACGTTTTTTGCTTCCATCACATCCATGAAATTTCTCATACATGCTCTCCTGTTCATTACACTCAGCATGTGTCGCTCCTTTAGGATCTGGTCTTCATGGTTTAGCCGTTTAATCCACAGTCGGCCATGTTTACGAATACCCTTTCTTTCAGCCATGCATATATGTATTTTATGTCTTTCTATCCTTTTTCATTCTTTCCATATGCCCAAATTCAAAATAATTTATAATCATATTGAACATTTTTTAGAGTCTTGGAGCTTGCCAATGTACTAGATTTGTCGAAATCACGGTAACTATTTAAAAATTATCACAATATCTCTTAAAAGTGGAGTAACTAGTGATATAACTGAATGCAATGAACATACAGATCGTCTACTCCGTGACATAAAAAATATTATTATTACTGACGACAAGACGATTCTTACAACGATCATTACAGCTGAAGGCCAATGCGATCCCAGAAAAAATCGACATTCTGGATAGGTTAAGACATACCTACTAGGTACATAAGAAAATTTTAAAAATCCTGTACTTGAGGTTATATTATGTCCAGATCCATAATATTATCTTTTACAGGGTACTCGAAAACTTACAGAAAAATGCAATAGACATTATTCTATTACAAGGTCTCTGTGGATAGTTGATACATTATATTGGTGCATTAAAATTATAAAAGGATCAGATGATATTTGGTAAGAAGTCGCAATCTTTTATTGTTATCCTTTTATAAGGTAGCTACTATTTTATTCCCTAAATATCATAGAAAAAATAATTATTGATAATAATAATAATAATAAAAAGGGACCACAAAATTCTGTATTATTCGCGGACCACCGGGGTCGATCAATATTCGTCTATTTGAATAAATAAATAAATAATATTATGCAACCACATTACATACAATAGATCGTTTTCAATGCGCTACGGAGTGATATTATAGAAAAGCAATAAATTACCGAAGTAGGTACTATTATATAGATATTTGTTGCACAAAATATATAGTTTAGTTTAATGATAAAATAAAATCAGTTGGTAAATAAATTGATGTCTTTATTGAATTTTATTTTAATTCACTTGATGACAATAATATCGAGTGCATAATGGGCCACTTGCAGATTTTTTTTTATTAGATAAAATTGTAAATTAGTATGAAACAAACATAACCACAATTTATTTTAATTTTTCTTGCACAATTTTCTTAGATATTAGCTTTTAAAAATTGGATTTTCTCGGAATGATCAAAAACAATATGGCGGCGCCGTGACGTCACGGAGTTCCATGTGTGAATGACATTATAATCTGTGGTGCGAAAGTTACTATAATTCACGGGACTCCGTGACGTCATCAACTGTCAAAAACCATTTAGAGTGTTTTGCCAAACGTCAAAAATTTTGGGTTTTATTTTTGGAAATAATTTAGATATTTAAAATATTTTAACTGACATATTTGTGTTTTCCGACCTCAAATTTACTTAATTCGATCATTTTTATTAAAATCCCCCACGACTGCAAGTGGCCCCTTATAATATGTATGCAAGCAAAATTTGGACGTGGTTGAAGAAGGACTAAAGTGGAATAAATGCAATGGATATGGTGATCACTAAGAAGAATGTCTGGTAAAATTTTGCGAGATAGAGTGAAGAATGAAAATGTCAGAACAATGAGCGGATGCAAGTGAACTGTTCTAGATACAGAATGCGTGTATATAAGCTGTGATGGTTTGGGCATGTATAGTGAATGATTTATGAAATAATGGAGAATGTGAGAAATCACGGACGTCCAAGAACTACATGGCTTTATCACGTGGATCAAATTCTCAAGGCCGTTCTGTGTTGGGTAAAATAAATCGGCGTGTATGTCTAAGAAACTGTTTGAATGTGGAGGAAGCGGAAGAATTAATTATGTAAGGATAGATCAATATAGCGTTTCGGTTTCGTTCCATGCCTACCCCACCTGGGACACGACGTGTGAGTATAGATAGAAAAGCATATTCCACAAGTGAAGTAGCCAGCAGACTAGCCGCATGCAACATGAAAGCTGTCCTCTTCGTCCCAACAAAAAATTAAGACATTCAGGGTGGCAAACCTCATCGCTGAATTTGAGATGTAAAATGTCTTTATTTTTTCGAACACCTGCCTTTAACTCTTTAACAGTACAATCGAAAACTTACAGTAAAGAGTGGGAGACCAATTCCTTGCCGGTTGCTCCATAGAATTATGTTATCTTTTAGATTTATAAAAAAAATCTCATGCGTAAAAGCCAGTGGACTAACTGAATGTAATGGTCGCTCAGATAGTCCTTTAAGTGCCATAAAAAATAAACATTCACATATTATAGGTTGCACAGCTCATCGTTAAATAAAAACTTGCGCTGTATTTTACCTCATTTAGCGCCTTCTATCGAATGCTTTGATGATAAAGTAAGCAGGCACCCTTTGACATCGTTTATAGAAGTCAACGTGAAAAAGAAAAACAAAATTGGTGTCTAGTGACATCTATTGTGTGCAATGAAAAGCATTATAATAATGAAGATAGGTTATGAAATACACAAGCAGCCCAAAATGGTTTGAAGCATCGCTTATGTCACTACTTCTATTTATATTCGATAGATGTCTGTGCAAAGTAAATTTGCGAAATACTGAGACAATCTACTTTCTTGTTAGTTTCTTGTATTACCCATAAAAATTCATATTAGATTTAATATTCCTACATGAATCTAATAATTGCTTGACGAGCTTATTTTTAGTAAATTAATTGTACATACATCCTTTACAGGCATATTTAGAAGATATCTACCGATTTTATGTATTTTTTATGTAGGTATTTGATAAAAAAAAAACGAACTTATTTTTACAATAATTAACAATTTGTATGAGATTATTTACATATTATTATACCTAAGTATACCCAAACATAAAAATAAACTTCAAGGAAAGCCAGCGTATTTGGG